>JARKHS020014374.1:105000-285792 GCA_030143305.2 Amblyomma americanum
GCAACTGACATGGGACCGTGTTAATAAGAGAGATATCGGAGAAGCCTTTGTCGTGCAGTGGACGTAGGCAGTCATGGTGATGATAACGCTGCCAACCATTGCCAGTGAGCGCTCGAATGACGAAATGTCGCTTCTCCCGAAAACTGACGCTTGCGGAAAATATTGGTTGCATTACAGCCGAAGTGGTTCATGGATAATGAGTAAAGAAGCGCTTTTATCAAAGGAGTGCTGATATTTTAACTACCTCCAACATTTGTGTTGCTGAAGTGCAGCCTAATGCCTATATGTGGACGCATGTGAACCAGTCACCAAGATTTCAAGGACCTTCTGCTCAGCAACCGCTGCTCATTGTTCAGCCTCTTGATGGATTACTTCTAAGGTCTCTAGAATTCTCATTCTTAACCATGGCTGACAATTCAGGGCAGTTTGAATCATGACAACCATAAACATCCGAAACACTAGAAGTGTGCGCAGTGAGGCTGTCTTTCTAACACCTACGATTTTTTTTTCAAACGAAAAACAAAAAGGACACTAACAAAAAGCAATTTTCTTGTTTAAGAATATTTCATTGTTCCAGCCAACGCGAATGAAACTCATGTTTAAGAGCTGTGAGGTAATGCGCGTGATAGTATCGCGAAATACCCGTCGTGATAATATCTTAAGCATTTTATATCCGAACCGAGTCTGTACTGAGAAGTACGCAAGCGCTGGATACCTCAATTAACGTGAAAACTAAACACGCATTACATAACATTGCTCAGAGAATTCGGACATTTTCAATCCGCTGTCGTAAGTAGAAAAGACACCTCTCAGCGTAGTCTATCGAGTTAAAATTTTAAATTTAATTTAAAGAAGCATTGTTCTCTACTAATCCACCATGACCGGCTTCATAATCGGTTCCTAGTAACCTGTAATGCAGCGTTTAAAATGTGCCGAACCTACAAGTTACATTTGCGGGAATGTGTATCCGCGTTCACTTGCTGCACTCTAGAAGCTTGTGTAAGCACGCCAGCTCAACCCGAAGTTTCGAAAACCGCTCGATGGATACTTCTGTCGACCCCTCATTACGTTTTTCTGGAGATTATATATGGATAACTTTGCGCGCCGGATCCACTGCGGCAAGTTTTACAGCCATCGGCATCCCAGGATAATTTTTGGTCCAGTGGAGTCCGGAGAGAGCCTAACTTGCGACTTCCTCGCGTCCCACCGCGTGTGTCGTAATACACGAGTTCGTTTTCCATGTGTGCACCGGGGTGGCATTGCTCCATGCACGCTTTTGTATCTGCCATAAAACTACAAGTGGCGTCCCCCCCCCCCCCGCCCCACTTCCTCCTGTTTTCACAAACAAGCTCCATTTCCAGGACAACCAATAAAGTGCTGTAGACACAGACAGCATTGTAGATTTCAGCATACCTTCTTCACTAAGGGATTACATTCAACTAATATAGATTGTTCATTCTTTCTTTAGGGAAGGGATTGTCTACAAGTCGCACATCATAGACGCTGCGAACTTACAGGTGTCGAAATCAATTAGGGAGCTTATTACAGCTTACCGGAGTTTTCTGATGCTTTACATCAATTATTCGCCGTCTTCATCGAAGAGGCGAAAGTGGTATGTGTGGCAATAAGTTTAGCCGAGCGCGATGCGGTTTAGCATTGTTCAGAACTGCAAAGGGCACTACTAAAATGACAGAAAACTGAATTGTTACAAACTTAGCATAGTAGCATTATTTCACGGATATTTGTGGCCAGTTCCAGCTTCAGATCCACAGACATCGACAGCACGGTATGGACATTATAGCAGCTAGTTTTTAACTTTTGTCCTCTTTTATAGAATGTAAAGGATGCACCGCAGCAAGGGGCTTTGTCAGCATGCGTTTCTAACCATTTAGTCTTTTAATAAATGTTAATTCACGTTTCCTAGCCGTTTTTCAACACGCAGGATAAGCCACATTTAAAGAATGATCTTACGTTTGCATTCACAGCCCTGCCGCGGTAGCTCAGTGTTTATGGCGCTCGGCTGCTTAGCCGAAAAACGCGGCTTCAACCCCGGCCGCGAAGGTCAAATTTCGATGGGGACAAAATTCCAGAGGCCTGAGTAGTGCGTGAAGTTAGTGCACGTTAAAGAACCCCCAGGTGGTCGAAATTTCCGGATCCCTTCACTACAGCGTCCCTCACAGCCTGAGTTGCTTTGGGACGCCAAACCCTCAAAAACCTCATGTATTCAGTTGGTGTGTATTTCATGGAAATAATAACATTGCACACACCTTCAGAGCAGAATGTGATGAAAAAGTAACCACGCTTGCGGAGTTGCTGTGCCCCGTGTCAGTAACAAGATGTCTGAGGACCGGGATAAATAGATTTTGTTCCGTTCTTCTTCTACCGCATTATTTGATCACTACCACGGGCAGTATGTTAGCTTCGAGAGTGGCACGATCGGGAAATATAAACGCTACCGTGCACATGTTCCGAGTGGCCTATACGGACGCTGTGTCGTTGAATCGTTTCTCAGATACAATAGGGACCGTCAGTGTTTGTCACTGATAAAAAACAATAACGCCTTATCTTATACATCTTCAGTAGTATATGGAAATTTTATGACAAGTGGTTCTGATTTTATGACATTAGTATACTCGCAGTAAATCGGGCAGGAAAAAATTCTAAGGTACATATAATCACAATATGTATCGCCAATGCAATACCATTAGAGGCGGTTGATGCCTTCACTGAAAAAAAGCATACGTCGGTTCCAATGACAACACTTTCCTCCAGCCGATAGAATTTATCCGGCCAGGTGAGGTCACTTCTGTCCAGCCACCAGGTGAATTTTATGGCCGACAACAGGGTTTTCCCCACAAGGCATTTAATGCTACTGTATCAAAAGAAAACTGTGCAGGCAGTTTTTCATGTGGGCCCACCAGTGTCCAACGCCTCGCTACTGTTGAGGAAACAATGATGAGTTGTAGAAAAAAAACATTTCTTACAGTGCTGCAGAGCTTCCGCTGCCAGTACTAAAGCTTTAAAGAAAATCTGAGAGTTCCGCGAGATCGTAATATTAAGGCCTATTAAATGCGCTCCCTGAGTCATATTTGCCACCTGTGGTCGCCCCGCGCAGCTCACTAGCCTCATATTCATATTCACGTGCGAAAACGGGAACATTTTATGCGTCTCTAAGCGGTGTCCTGTATGTAGCTGGATATTATTTAACAAGAGCCGTGGTAGTCACTGGCTTTTCGGTGTCAATTGTGCAACCTTTTATTACATTTGAAAGACGCCTTGCAATAACGACTACGGATATATAAAATAGGAAAAAAACGAATACATAAAGCAAGCGAAAGTACTCTTTAGATTTCACGGACTTTCCCGCAGCCTGTGTAAATTGAACAACAATGACACAAGTTTACTTTTGATGGGCACACGTAACCGTCAAATTAAACAAAGTTTACATTCATGCGCACACATCTGGCCAGATCAAATCTGTCTGAAGAGAGTGCTGTGTAGGGCTCACATCTTATTTCTCGTCTGCCCGTTTTTATGTGAGCACAGCCACTAAAGACAATCCTCTAACACAGCAACCACATCGCTATGTATAAAAAGTTGCTCGAAGAAAAAGACATTGTTCATCCATTTCTCTTTCTTCAAGGTCACACAACGTTCTTGCGATAGGTGCGCAGGCGTTGATTATAAGCAATAAAAATACGTGCTGATGCAGATCGTTTTTTGCCGCGTTTTCTAGGCAAATATTTCTCTTACGCGCAATTGATCCAGTTTCGCGGACACTCCTGGCGAATATAAACGAGCGCTGCAGTTACTATTCTTTGTTTTATTGTGTTCAGTATTTTTGTAGGCTCAGCGAAAGCTCCTACATTTTCTTCGTTAAGTATTGCCATCGTTGTAGTCGGAGGCGAACCTTGTGTTCCCTCTGCCTACCAAGATCCCTAATCCTAATATTCGTAATTGCAGGCCAAGCATTCTTCCTCGGCAGCCTCGTTGTCTTTTTCAATTCTATGCATAATAAAGCACTCGGAATTAACCGCAAGAGAAATCTTTCTCGGTTGTCTGCATTGTAGTTTCTTCTGGGCTTTTTTTTTTTGCTCGCTAAAATTTTTTTGAAGAGAAAAACACAACAAACTCGAACCGCCGGCGACGCTACCTATGCTTGAGCGTTAATCAAGTTTGGGCCTAATTTCTCTATTCACGTGGAACAGCTTCCCTGACAAGGTTCGGCTCACGCTCTCTCTATGCATTTTCGGTTGCTTGTGCACTGATCCTGGTAATTGCAGTGAAGCTCGCACATATGCTCTTGAACGTTATGCCTCGTTCGAAGCGCTACATGATAATTTGCTCCTACTGAATCGGCGTTGCTTGCGGCTGAGCCGGCATCGGAACCCAGGCTCAGGACATGCGCGCCGGTACAGTCACACCACTGAAATTTGACCTCCGTTTATACGGACGACTCGAATTGCGAGCAGTTTAGCTGCGGACGAAATATTTTCAAAGCATTTGCGCCTTGTTAATAATGAGTATCGTTGTCCCGGCAATTAAAAGGGTAAAAATGCACAGAGAATAGTGAGGCTCCAGTACATCTGTTGCGTCAGTATTAATATTCACGAAAAAATGCTGATTTTCCCCAGCAGAAGTTCCCATTGTTCATCCATTAGCAGAGGGCACGATGTGACTCCGCAAATGCCGTAGTGCCAGCCTTCTCTTTTGTGGTCTAGGGAGGAAGAGGAGAAGGAAAGGCAGGGAGGATTACTGGGAGAACAAACCGGTTTGCTCCTGCACTGGAGGAAAGGGATGAGGGGATATGACGATGAAAACAAAAGGGAGTAACAGGAAAATTAAGTCGGTATGAAAAGTTAGTAAGCAGCCGCCGCGGCCGCTCAGTGGTTATGGCGCTCGGCTGCCGGCCCGAAAGATGCGGGTTCAATCACGGCAACGGGGGTCGAATTTTGATGGAGGTGGAATTCTAGAGGCCCGTGTACTGTGCGATGTCAGTGCACGTTAAAGAACCTCAGGTGTTCGAAATTTCCGGAGCCCTTCACTACGGCGTCTCTAACAGCATGAGTAGCTTTGGGATGTTAAACCGCCGTAAACCAAACTAAACCAGAAGTCAGTAAGCATTGCGGTGATGTCACAGCCTGCCCTGCAGGCTGGACACTCTCAGAAAGCAGAGCAATGCTAGGATGGCTCTTACCACCGACGATCACCGAGACTAGTGGTCGTGAATCTTAGTTTCCCTGAGCGAACGTGAACCTAGACGCTCCATTACACGGCACAGAAACTGCGTTTTGCTACTGTATGCAGGGCATTCACAAAGAACGTGGGCTTTTGTCACTACAATGGAGGAATGGTTCGTTCAAGCCACCCACACCAAGCCACAGGCGATACAGCAAAGTTGCTTCACGAAGTGGTCGGCCGATTAGAAGCAAGAGCTTCAGCTCAGTTCACAATCTTTTGTCTGATTTCCCCTGGAAAATGCACCAGTGTGGAAAAGAAAAGCCTTGTTTTTTTCTGTCTTGTTTCTTCAATAGGTTATGATGGTAGCCTCGCTCTGTGGTTTGTTTTTCTCAGGAATCAAAGTGTCTATATTAACGGGGCACAATTGTACTGCTATGGTTCCCGTAAGCACCTGAGGAGACGACTGGACTCTTGTTTTGTGGATGAGGTGAGCGAAATGATATTCTCAGCTTCAGCTAGCAAACGTCTTGTATCTTACGCCTCCATGCCCATATCAATAACTAAACCATTCCGTTCTTGCTTCTGCGCGCATGCTTCTAGTGTGGATGCTTCAGAAATTTTACTTTTTGCTGTACGCTGACAATTACTGAGAATTTCCGATAATTATTACTTCATTTTAATTTTTTAATGTGACAGCGTTAAGAAGCTCACGTCGCAGAAAAGCCGGTGTCGTCGGCATCAGCGGCCTTGGCAGTGAGCGCAAAATGGCGCATCTCGGTGGACACCTTAACCGCGCGTGAGGGAAGGGATTTTCCTTCCCTTACGGCACAGTACGGGTGTCCAGCGAGAATTGTGAGACAGGCGTCAGTTCTTTTCCTTAAAACCAATTTTCATTCTATTTTCCTTCCCTTCGGTCCGGTTCGGGTGTCCACCGAGATATGTGAGACAGGCGTCATTTCCTTAAATTGTCCAACGGGCCACGCGTCGCGCCGATCGGGCGATGGCGTTCCGTGCATTCCTTGGCAACGCTGCAACACGCTGTCGCGTCTCTTAAAGAGGAAGCTTAAGCGTCCTCAATTTTTAAAATTTCCCTAGCGTATAAAATTTTCTACGAGTAGGATTTCCTGGCTTATGTGACATGTTCCGTAGAAATCGCTCTCATGTTCGAAGGGCCGAAGCTTACGCCTTTGATAAATTTCTGCTCAGGCAGTAATTTCTGCAAGTCTCAAATATGATGCATTATGAGTGAAGAACTGTTCTGAGAAAATTGTTACATAACGAGAATGAGAACGCGGCTTCTTCCTGCGCTTGCCGCTCTTTACGGAAACGCTCCTTCATGAAATTAGAATTTTCAGCCGCCTGCACGCATGCAACAAGCCTTCTCACTTCTGAACGTGGAACAGTACCCACAGTCAGTTAGTTTAAAAGGACCCACAGAACCATTATATCTAATTACTAGAGTTAGTAAAGACGGTTATTACGCTTTTTCCTAATATGTTAATGTTTCTTTTTCTCGGTAGGAAAAACAACTTGGGGCTGAAAAACTTTAGTCAAAAATTTTTTTCAAACTCATTATGGACACACCGAGAAGGAATGGTTGAAGCAGTTTCTAAGTGAATAGAGGTCAGTGTACCAAAAGATTTGAGATCTTTGCCTTAAATTCGATTTTGGCAAGCAGTTTACTTGGGAAGTCGGCTGGTTATGGCAAAACCTATTTTTGCCCTTTCTCTTTATGAAAGCTCCTTTTTCGGCTAAGGATGGGCTCTATTTTGTTACAGTGTCGTAGTCAATCGATACAGGCCAACTTCAACTTCTCCTCAGTGATCGTTTAAGAGTGAGATAACGAAGCTTTGAGGTTGGTTTGGTCTGTTTATTTCCTCGCTGTTGTGTGTGCAGCTTTAGTAACGACAGTTGTGCAGAAGAATTGATATAATGCCAAAACAATTGCGTTTCAGTAATATTCATTTGGCTACAGTCCTGGTTGCTTTGCCTGTGAAAGCAGCGGACTGCGCACAGAAAACTTTCTTCCCCGCCTTTACGGGCACAATTAGCGAGCGCCCACGAAATATCGCAAAAGTGACAGAGCAGAGAATTCAGCCCTGTTTCTTGAGCGCACGTGACAAGTCGCGGTTTTTGTCACTAGCCTCTCACGTCAGAGAACACGACAGTCTTAAAATCTCGGGAAAAAGCAGTCATGAAGTATGTCGACCGTGAACAAGACAAAGGAACTTCCTACTGGCTGTACTGGAATTTACTGCACGCTGGCGCATATCGTTAAAATTCAGCCAGTGCCAAGGCCCAGCGCACAGTCATCAGCGAAAAAACGCAAAACCAAACAGGTGTTGGATATCAGTCCCCATTCTCGTTTAAAATTCAGGAGGGCGAACAAAGGGCTTGTCGTTAAAACATGTTATAATAATGCCTTCTTTGGCATCGACTACGTGTAGCTTAAGTCCTGTCCCTCGCTACAATGACCCATTGTCCATAACGCAACGCTGGAATCAAACGAACGACATTCCTTTTCCTAGTGCTCAGCGACAAGATTGCTATTTTTTTTTCTTTCCACGAAGTGTAAGGACACCGCCCTACCCTTTTAATCAGAGTCCGCGAAAACGACGGGGGAGATGGTTGGGTTTATTTTAGGACAAGGAAACACCTTGGTGATGTAATATAACCCTTTCCCTTCGCGGCACCTTATTGAAGTTATCAACTTCGATTGCTCGACGTAGACAGTGCTGCGAATGCCGGTGGAGCAGTGATTCCTTCTGATGTACTTAGAAGTTTTGTTACGGCAGTGTGCTGTGCCTTTAGAGTAATTCTCCGACAAAATAAAAGCTGGAAAAAGGCCCCTGCTTCTCTATTCCTCCGCTTATGTCCACTTAGGTCAAACGTAATGTTCCACCTTCCACCAAACACACCTGCACTAATTATTCAGACCTTTCTGACTGAACGTAAGTTTCCAGCCCATATCGAGAGTTACAGGAAAATGTGAGACCACCGTAAAGGTGTGCCCGCTTGTGTCCTCACGTATATGGCGCGTGTAAGTAGCCCTGAGTGCCCATCTAACGGCGAGGCACGTGTAAATCGTTATAATTAGCCCCTACTCTAGGATTCTGTCCCTTCTTCGAAAAAGAGAACACGGAGAAACGCGCAGTTTGAGCATATCCAGGAGTCGTCCTTACCTCTTTTCTGGCCAGATGAGTTTCATTATCTCAATACACTTTAATTTTGCACCCTAAAAAACAAGATATCGAATTTCTTTACTTCCCGCCACGGTGGCTCAGTGGTTAGGGCGCTCGACTACTGATCCGGAGTTCCCGGGTTCGAACCCGACCGCGGCGGCTGCGTTTTTATGGAGGAAAAACGCTAAGGCGCCCGTGTGCTGTGCGATGTCAGTGCACGTTAAAGATCCCCAGGTGGTCGAAATTATTCCGGAGCCCTCCACTACGGCACCTCTTCCTTCCTTTCTTCTTTCACTCCCTCCTTTATCCCTTCCCTTGCGGCGCGGTTCAGGTGTCCAACGATATATGAGACAGATACTGCGCCATTTCCTTTCCCCCCAAAACCAATTATTATTATTATTATTATTCCTTACTTTCTTTTTCTATGACCAGCTTGACTTCACTGTTCCGCGCCCAATTGGCCTGCGAAAACATTTCTAGCGTGCCGGGGCTTCACATAGAAGGCAAGCTTCTCCCGATAAAACTTATTGCCATCAGTTATCCCACTCATCAGAAGACGGCAGTCTGTATGCCCACGGAGAATTTTTTAACTATGATTTTTCTTGGCAAGGAGATTCGGATTTGATACCTCCGTTGCTTCACTTCGCGGTAGACCTACACTTCCACAAAGACACATGTGTAGTTCACTGGTCACCCAGAATTCCACCTCATAAATCATGAAGCGAGTGTCCTTTACCATTGCAGGTTCTGGACGATTATGCAGGGAACATAATGTAACCACCATTAGGACCATGTAGTGAAATTTGCCATGAACGAATCTGGTTGCTACTAAGACATCTTTTCTCATGAATGCATTGTGCGGCATTCAATGGCATCATCGATGTGGTTTTGTCCTGCTTGCGGTTTTGGATATATAATAAAGTTATTATTCATGGTTACACCCTTTGCCATAAGTTGCGTTGCCACAAAGCTCATGGCGCCGCCGCGGTGGCTGAGTGGCTATGGCGCTCGGCTGCTGGCCCGAAAGACGCGGGTTCGATCCCGGCTGCGTCGGTCGAATTTCGATGGAGGCGAAATTCTAGAGGCCCATGTACTGTGCGATGTCAGTGCACGTGAATGAACCCCAGGTGGTCGATATTTCCGGAGCCCTTCACTACGGCGTCTCTCATAGTCTGAGTCGGTTTGGGACGTTAAACCCCCATAAACCAAACCAAACCAAACAAAGCTCATGGCACCACCAAGCGCACGGCAAACCTTTTAGGAAGTGTAGCACCCTGCACAGCTTTAATTTAGCGTTAACAAATCTGCTCTTGGTGGCGTATGCAATATTCGTATCTTTGAGCATCTTGAACCCTCTGTACATATTCAGTTTTTAAATCTCAGTTTCTTCTGCCAACTGCGGCATCGCCATTCTTTTTAGCAGGTTTGACGGCACAATATGCGGTGTGCCTGTACTTCCGCGGTCTAAATATTACGGGACCGCATGATCAAAAAAAAAACAACGTTGATTGCTAATCTACCTCTCTACCCTTTCGCGTGTTATTCTTACCACCTGATAGAGCGTTAATATTCTCGCATTTTTTGACCCATTTAAAAGAACTGGATTACATGACTGCGCTGAAATAATTTTTTACGCAGACTCGTATTCCGTAAACTTTTGATCGCTAGAGTACATTATCTGTCGCCCAATCAGATCCATGCAGCTCAAAAAACTACGTCACCCACGTGGGATCAGCGACAGCTACCACATGTCCTCGTACTCAGAGTGCTATTGCTTTAACAGACCAACACTGCTAAAGATTGCGTCTGAAGAGTTCCCATTGCCGGCATGTTATTTAGCGCGAGATGTTCCTTACTGCACGGCGCTGTGGTCGGGTATTCTGTTAACGGAACACTGAGTGGAGCAAAGTATTCACTTCGTGTATATTCTGTTTTCTCCTCCCAGCGTCTTACTCGCTTTGTGCAGATTACATGAGTACGTACACCGAGCTTGATTTTGTAAATGCGACCAGCGCACTTGCCATTTTCTTCGGTCAGCTTCGGATCGCTGTGCAAAATCGTGCCCTCAACGCGCCAAGCTAATGAATCGTTAAAGGTTCAGCCCGAAATGAGAAACTCGCGATGATGACACAGCGAAGAACATAGCGAGAGCAGGGATCTATAACCAAGGGTAGCTGATAAAACAAAGGGGAGGAATTTTGACTGCACTGAGTATTTTTCTCGTTTTTAGTCTTGTTCCTCTCGCTGCTCTGGATATTTGTGAACGGAGGCAAAGTAAAGCACGACGTATGCGTCACTGGCAGCTGGGAATGTGTTCAAAAAGTGTGGCGCAATTGAATAATGAATAACGGTCCGCTAGCTCCAAACTTCGAAGCAGTTGAGCACACTTAAGCGCATACGTATTTGTTAGCAATTTGGTTCTTTGAACTTGCTAGACTCGCCTCGAATGGAGAGCGTATTGCAGTGTACACAACAAATTACACAGTCTTAAGCAACCGAACACAATGTACCAGCACAGGTTTTAAGCCCGTCAGCATCGAAGGTGAGCTACGTTTCTAAACTTTCTTAATCTGTATTTAGTTCGAAATATCAAGCGTGAAATGTCCGTGTTTGAAAGTTTGTCAAGTTGGCTTTCCCGCATTTCACAGTTATAAAATGGCGTCTGTCACATTTCTTACGCATCGCATAGAGGTGCAGTTGATATTTTTGTTGATATAGAACCGCTTCGCTATCAGAGGTATGGAGACTTCCAAAGATATATGAAAGCAATATCAAGAATAACCAAACCCCTTACATGGCATTAACCTATTATCGATATACGAATAATTTTAATACGTTAGCAACAATTCTGAACATCGGAACCGAAGTGGTACCACAGCGAATTCGCATTTCGCCTTGCTACGCAGGTTAGCCACAATTTTATTTTGCACCAGCTCAAGAGTCAAATATTTTATTGGAAACTTATGCTGCTAGGGCATTTTCAAAAACAGTCTCTCATACGTATGACAGCTGCGTTTTGTTTCAATTTGCTTTGCGTCTGCCACTTTCGTGCGGTTTTCAGTTCAACGAGCACTCAAAAAATATGCTCCAGTTCGAGCGGTACAGGTAGGGATCCGTAGAACTGACCTTTAGATTTGAAGCGTTAGGCTGGGTGAGATTTGCTGTCATTCTTCCTGTTTATTTAAAGCATGCGTGTCCTCCTTGATTCTGCCTAGCGTGAAGTCTGAAAAGGGGCGGAATGCCTCCTTGGTTGCCAGGCCGGTGTCGATATTTGCACTCGTCTTTCAGTTTTCATCGCCTCATGAATAGTTTCTCTTGTTCTGCTGTTCGGTTGGGCAGCGTCACCGAGATTGTTACTGCGGCGTTCATTCTTCATACCTTATTTACTATTGCAATTATTATTAGGACTACAATTTGTAGTAGTATTAGTGTTAGTGATGCGAATAGCAGTTTTAGTTGTAGTTGCGTAGTAGAAGTTCAAAACTTTCTTTAGGAAAACAAGTAGAGTGCTAAAAATTCAACAACAATTCGGATGCCTTTCACTGCAGGAACAAAATACCATTTCTCTTAATACAACTAGTTAGTTTTACTTATAGCTGTTGTAGTAGAAATTGTATTATATTTCTGGAGTGGAGGGTGCCTGAATTGTGTCTGAGTATCAGACCACTTGAGCGTTAAGAGGGAAGGAAACAAACTTTGCTCGCATATCTCTCTTAAAATATCAGGCAGATTCAAATTATTTGAGAAAATTTGCGACCAGAACTCCTTAGCGCTCTAACTGAGCTAAAACGAGCTCTTTTTTTGTAAGGCAACTCCTGTGCGCGTTGCGCAGTTAAGTTCTGCAATTCCGGGCTTTTTGTAGAAAGAGATAAGCAGAAAGTTTCACGAGACTACGTCTTGTACTCTACCACTGAAACAACCATTCCTGAAACACTCAATCTCTATTACATGCTTGGTAAACTTTCCAGTTTGAAACAGCCAGTTAACATTGCTTATTTTTTTGCTTTTTTATGACTGCAGGCTTCTGGCAGGCATTATTAGATTGCGCAGCGTAGTCTTCTAGGTTCAAGTATTTTCGTGTCAGCCCTATTTACATCGCGGTGCTGTCTTGCTGTCAAGTTGAATATTTCCTAGAAACTTTAAGACTGTGCTCTGTGATCCTGCGCTGCCTCATTCTTCATGTTCATTTTCCTGATACCTACGTCAAGTTCTCGAATTCTGGGACTGAATAAGAAATTTTATGTTTTTTTTTCACTGCACGGTCGAGCTTGGGCTCGTTCAAACAAAGCTAAAAAGCACACAGGACTGGAACTGTAGATGCATAAAAATGACAAGCGTTGTTTTCTCATTAATTTCGAAGAATAAAGAAACTCTTGCAGAAGCAACTTGGAAACAACTTGCTATTCAGCCCGTTTTAAAAGGCGCCGCAACCCTCTGCTCCACATTTTCGGTACTAGCAATCACTTCTTCAGAGGAACGCCAATCCCCATGCTTTGTAATAAACTCTGAAGACAGTTTTCAAGTAGTGTCACACAGAGGAGTCCTTCGTACAGCAAATTTCTCATAGCACGTCCACGTATCTTGTCTGCAGCTTCAAAATGAATCCCGTTCACAAGCCGCATAATGAGAAAAAAGCCTTCTCCGCGCTATATTAAGCGGTCCAGTGTGGTGCGATGACAAAAATACATCGGCAGGATGGTTTAATAACTGGAAATATATTTTGTTTTTTTAAGTCGTTGTACAAGACGCTGTTTTAGCCTGTAAGAACGATGAACTCCTTTACACTCACACAAAAAGCGCAATTTTCTGGCGGTATAACAGTCTGACCAGGAAGTGAACAGTACACTATATTTGATGTAGTTTGTTTCTTTGAACTCGGAGGCAGGATATTTTTCCCGAAAGTATTACAGTGATAAACATGGATGAAACAAAGGAACACATCGAATCTTATCTCTATAGATGACGCTGAAATAATGTACCCGCGTTATTTTTCTGCGAGTATTATAGTCCCTTCTCGTAGAATGCCGCAAAATCCGGCTGAAGTTACACATTACTGTCCAAGTCCTGATCATTCATTTCTCTTGCAAGAATGCTTGGAATAACACTTGGTTGGCTCGAGAGGCGAGCCCTATTTGCTGAATCTTTTTTTACTGTGAAAGCTGGTGTAGGTTTGGTTTTCCCGTATAGTCGTGCATTCTAAAGTAGAATCTACAGCGTCAGCCGCAAGACCATAATTAGTTTTTGAATTAATTCAAATAAACAATGAAATTTCTTTTATCATATTCAAATAAAGTCAACTCTATGCGTACAAGCTTCTTTGTACCCTGAAATAAGAAATACTTAAAAGGCGCAAACTTCAAAAAATAGCAAAATTAAGACAGGGCAGTTTCTCTTGCTCAGTAGCTATCGAGAAATTTAGGTATCAATAATTTTGTTCTCAATCTCAATATTTGACACAGCAAAACAAAAATAGCATGAAAAACACAGTAAAGACCAAAGGTCTGCAGGCAATCTATGCAGCTGCATCGCATCCTCTCATCAGTCCTTCCAGTCGGCTCCTCTCAGATGTCTTTCCACAGCTCGTACACAAATGCATTCGCATATGCACGTATCGCCGTTGCCAATCTTGTGCAAGTGAAAGTCCACAGCTGGGCTCACGTATCAATCATGGGCTTCTGGTGCACTGCTATATACTGTCGAATGCATATTTCTCTAACAATTCTTTTTTTGTTCAGCCGGAAGACAAAAAAAACTTCTCGATAGCTACACTAGTGGGCAGGCCGCAATGCACGCGTCCTCAAGAGTGCTGCTGCGTGACGATGCACTTTCCTAACGAGCTCAATTTTTCGATGGAACGAACGGTGGCAGCGCACATTTGTGGGACGAGAGTTCTTCGGCGCACTCGTTACGGGTTTGTAAGTGCGTGCCCCGGTTCAGATGATGGCAATCAGCACGTATCGGCTACGAAGAGATTGGCAACAAACGGAGCTCGAAGAGTCTTCGGTGAAAGTAGTCGAAATTCAAGCCATCGGGTGCAATTGCCTTGAAAAGCATCTGAAGAGATTGAGGGGGAAACAATAAAAACTAGAGAACAACGGAAAAATTGTTGAATGGTTGCACCTTTGTTTGTTTTTCCTAAGATAGCGAGGATAGTGCAGGGAGGCTAGTGTAGTCGTATGATACGTATATGATTTATGGGGGTTTAAAGTCCCAAACCGACTCAGGCTATGAGAGACGCCGTAGTGAAGGGCTCCTGAAATTTCGACTACCTGGGGTTCTTTAACGTGCACCGACATTGCACAGCACACGGGCCTGCAGAATTCCGCCTTCATCGAAATTCCACCGCCGCGGCCGGGATAATAATTGGTTTTTTGGGGGAAAGGAAATGGCGCAGTATCTGTCTCATATATCGTTGGACACCTGAACCGCGCCGTAAGGGAAGGGATAAAGGAGGGAGTGAAAGAAGAAAGCAAGAAGAGGTGCCGTAGTGGAGGGCTCCGGAATAATTTCGACCACCTGGGGATCTTTAACGTGCACTGACATCGCACAGCACACGGGCGCCTTAGCGTTTTTCCTCCATAAAAACGCAGCCGCCGCGGTCGGGTTCGAACCCGGGAACTCCGGATCAGTAGTCGAGCGCCCGCCGCGGCCGGGATCGAACTCGGTTCTTTCGGGACAACAGCCGAGCGCCATAACCACTGACCCATCGCGGCGGCTGTATGAAAAGTATAGTGTATTATATTGCTTTGAGCAAAAGACCAAATTTCACTAAAACACTCACCTACGGTTGCTTACAATATTTGGTCACTAGGTTTTTCCTCTTGTATTATGTGTAAATATTATAATAAGAGGAGAGAAAACATTTTGTAGAAAAAGCTGCTAACCTGAGCAAAGCAATCCTAGACTTTTACAAAACATTCGGCTTAATTTTGGTACGCCGAGCAGTAGTGTTTAGATGCCTTTAAATGTATAAAGATAACAAGAACTCATAATTTCTAGAAGTAATAAAGCACTTTTTTTTTATTGAACGGATATTATAGCCCGCAGATTAAATCAGTTTGTCTACTACGAAAAGATTAGCCCCTCATAAAAGGGCAAATGGTGTTAATTACCCGAAGCTGCATTCGCACAACTGCAATTCTGCGAGCCTGAGGTACGTCATGGCATGCAACCTTGACTGCGTTAAAAATGTCTACCACCACTCAGATCTCTTGACACGGCGTGAAGAACGCGTTCAAGACTAACATGTGCCTCCCAAGCTTCCGCAGTTAAATGTAATATAATCTATTGAGCAAAGTTATCAGTTTGCTTCTCTCTCTGCTTCACACTCTTTTAACCTTTCTGCCGACTGTCAAGCCTTCCTCCTGCATGCATTTTGACATCACTTTTCTTTTTTTAATTTCACCGAGACGCGTAGTTTTGGCTGGAGAACGTTTATTACTCACGGTTGTCAATGCCGCCTCTGTTATTCATTTGCTATTAAAGTACGCCTGACATCTAGCCCTAGGTTAAACCTGGTTAGCGAAGTTCAAAGATTATGATCTTCTGTAAACGGCCCCAAACCAAGGCGTCAGGAGCCCTGAGTGAGCGCATTCTTAACCCTGTCATTAGCATTACAGCCATGACCATCGGAAATTTGTGTGTGCATTGCAAGTCTTTTTTGCTGTTTCTGTTTTGTTTTTTTCCAGAAACCCAAGCTCTTCAACATGGTTGGGGATGTTCAGTAAGCAATGCTACACGTTATTTTCTCTGCAACTTTCAGTTTAACGCTGGAAAGTCTATGTGAGAAACGCTTGAACCTTCACAAAATGGCAATTCATGAAGTGGTACCACACACAGGGCCCTCGGAACAAAAGGATCCAAACTGCCCAATTCGCTGAAAAAGAATTGGTTTTAGCCTTCTAGAATATGAAGCGGTTTTCCTGATCGACGCACTTCCCATGGTTAAAGGAGCAACTCCGAAGCCTCATGTAAGATTCTTCAGAAATTGAAGAATTTAAATACGCGCGTACATATCCACAAGAAAGGGCGCTTAAAGGCATTCTTTGTATACTTCGCACTAGAATTAGAAGCCTTTGCGCATTATGCATCAATATGTGAAGCTGCAAAGTTTTTGGGCCTATTTTTTCCATTTGCCGAAATTGTCCTGCTTATTTTCGGCCGTTTATGTGGCGTTTATGTGAGCTTGCAGAGCAGCACCACGAGGCACGCAGAAGGTTGAGCTCTGATTGAAGCTATTTATTTTAGATGACGAAAGAGCGTAGACTCTTTACAGACCTGACGGCGATTATAAGTTCATTTTTTCTCCTTAGTCATTATTTCATCTTAGTAATTCGTAGCCACGTTAATTCCTCCTGAGTGATTCTTAGTCATCATTTATTTACAAAGTCATAGCAGTGGCTCTTCCTGTGGCAGCCACCTTCGGGCATTTCCCTCTGCTCCCCTGCATGTGGAAAAATAATTTCCTTCAGTCAACATTTTCTCTTGCCAACGGTGCGAGGGGGGAGGGGGGGCATGTGGTTTGTAGCTCTGCCATGTGGACAACCTTACTACGCCGACACCAGCGGGAGCTCACAATGGAGATTTAACTTTTCGTCCTCCTATCATAGGCCACACACCACTCTGTGCGCACGGAAAAAGGTCGCATCTTTTCGGTAGACTCCTCTTCATCCACCCAACTGCGTGCAGTTCGCACCTTCTGACTTGCATCTCTTTACTCCCTGAAGGATAGATTCCTCGGGAAGCGCTATAGCAACAATGAAGAGCTCATCTATGAAATAATATGTTGGCTTAGACACAGGCCAGTAGTGTGATACCATGGAGGCATTCAAGTTCCCCTTATTACGTGTAATAACGTAGTAGACCCCAACGGAGATTATGATGAAAAAGTCTTGTGTAACCTAGGAATCGTGGAAAAATATGGTGCATGTAGTCAGAGTAAAATGGTTCTCTTTGTAGCAAAAAAATATTCCAGTATTCCAGTATTACTTAAATAATGACGTTGGTACGTTCTAGCTAAATTTAAACGAATTTTTCTAGCGCTAATTACACGCAAGCCTCTTCACCCAGAATTAAATTTCAAGCACTTTATAACAGCGGAGTCGGCGTTATCAGAGTTTAGGAAAACGGCTCCGGTCGGCTTGGAATCAAAACATTGGCACGAAACAGGAAAGCGAAGCCAATAGGCTCGAAACGAACGTCCCAGAAAGGAAAAAAAACAATCCAACAAAATATTAGATGTGTACATTGTCGGGCGGCAGGAAGTAAAAAGTCTGCAGCGAAAAGGCGATGTTTCGTCCCATGACGCCCTTAATGGCAACCCATGTTTGCGGCGGCCAGATGTCGCTGGTGGCTCCTGACGGCCATGAGAAATGGTTTAACTTCACTGCTTCTGGATGTATGTTGCGGTTACTCTTTTCTTTATAACTTTCTCGCCGCTCTGCTGAGGCGGGAATCGCCGCAGCTCTTCCAGACTTTTAAGTGCGCGCTAAAAATCGCAATAGAAAAATGAGCTTGACAAAAAAAAATGTCTACAATCAGACAAAAAGTAGGTAGTTCCCACCTCTGCCTCTTGCAGCTGTGGAAGTGAACACGTGAAGGATCGCAGCAAGAACTGCGAAACACCAGAGGGTGAGGTATGCTGTGCTTATCATTATAAACAAAATCGCTCAGAAAGATTCCTAATCTTCGGACAGGCCGGCGTAGGTTGCTCCAAGGATGAGCGTTTCATGCCGAACAATTCTCTGCAAAAGCATTTTTGTGCGAGAAATTGCTTAAGAACGCAACTCTTTATACATTTCAAGATTTCAATAAAACAAGGAATATATGCACTGGTCTTCCATCGAGTGGCTTGCGCATTTTTGCTATTAACGTTTTTGCTATCATCAAAAGTGTTCTCCGCAGGTTTTCTGTGGCAGTCCTAACTGCTGTATACGAGCGATGAAAAAAAAAATCCGGAAAGATTTTTCTACATACCGGAAGAATGGTCCATAAGCTTCAATATTTCCATAACAGTACTTTACAATTTTTCAATATTCGTAATTGTTTTTTAAAGTTGTCGCACATGAGTAAGGGCACTGGCGCGGCGAGGTCACAGCTCCATTCCGCGGAAGCCAGAGCTGAGGAGTTGAAACGTTTTGAATAAAACCTCCTCACCGCTGTTATTAATATTGCATTCAAGGCAGTGCCCGATTATATTGCTATTCTTTCAGACCACCAGGGTGCTCTTTTAGTGTCGAGGTGGTATTATCGCAGTGTTGTGGAAAGGAGTACCTTAGAAGCAAGGCAAGTTGTCGACAACTTCGGAAGGAAGGCTGCTCATTTACTAACTTATATATAAAAAGAAAAATGCTGCAATGTAGCAGTAAGTATTAACGATTACGTACCAGAAGCAGAGGGGACAATGTGATGGCTGCCATAGAGTGAGCTTTGAAGCAATTTCTGCCTTGCTTGGTTCATTATGTTGCGCGAAATCTGAATCCTCGACGGTTTTGGCATTTGTACTTCAAAGAAATACGACTGCCGAGCAAAGGATTGACTCTGGAAAGAACCACTGTAAGCACTGGGTAACATGGCAAATGTTTAATGATAATATATAGCGCAGCGTTCCATGCAGCGAGCTATGATCGTATTTTTTTTGCACTATTATGCTAGAGATGCTGCCACGCACCTAACGCCCACAATCAAAACCATCATCGCGAGGAACCTCTATTCGCCCTGCACAAGCCCTCTTCGATTTTGTAATTATGTCACTCTTGCTCATATAGATGTCTCACTGGATTTATTGGTACCTTTCAATAAATTGATTATTTTCACCCATGGGAGAGTTTTTGGAATGTCTTTTTTTTAGAAAGAATGTCATCCCAATCTCCAGAAAAAGTATAAAATATCATTCGGTGATCTTATTCTAAGATGAATGATGCCGCCATTAATTCCAGCAGTTCAAACGAGTTTCATGAGTGGCCCAACTGTCAGTAAACACCTCTATAGATATTTTGTTGTTGCTGAGGTGGAGTTTTTAAGGCGGTGTTTGTCAGACAAGTTGAAATTAAATGCAAATAAGATTTGTGATATTGCCTACGCGCGATACCTGCCACATTGAGTTTTCTTACGCTGTCTACACTGACGTCATTACGATGATTTCTTTTGTTCGCAACTTGGGGTGTAAATATAGATGCGAAGTTGAAATTTCGCGCGCGTTCTGGAGGTCAGGCGCGGAAGTACGAGCATGTTTGGCGTTGTTTCCGTTTTATGCAGGGCCATACCTTGTACTCCCTGCCACGCTGCCCTGTACTGGAGCCTCGTCCTGCCTACACTTGAGTATGCTTCTGTTGTACGTAACTATATCTGCTGCACCTCTTCTAAAACCTTCAAAGATGTGAGAAACAACCTGTAATGATTGTAGTGCATCGAGCGGACTTTTTTTCTGGTTCCCGATATGCTTACAGGGCTGCCCGGCGTACGGTGCGACTGATCGACTTGTAGACCTGACGGCTGTCACGGGACCTTGTCTTCCTCTTCAAGTCTTTACATGGACGAATTGACTGTATAGACCTCTTATCTTTGATCAAGCATTGGGTGCCTCAACGTTCCGTGCGACGCACCTGAGCGTTTCACGTGTCACCGTTCAAATGTGCCCCTTTGTGGAATGATGTGCACGTATAATGCAATATGGCCCTATGTGGCTGTGACATAATTCATCAGGAGTTAAAATCTTTCGGGCGAAACCTGCTGTGCTCATTGGACTCTAACAGCTTGTGATTACTACTTTATCTTATTTTTCTGTTACCATGTACAATGTTTCCATTGCTCCTTTGTTATTCTTTTCTTTTTATTTCCAGTGTTTCCTCTCTCAGTTCTCTGAGTGCACGGCTTTCAAAGGTCTATCGTGGTTAGTGGGGACCTCAGCATACATGAATAAATATCTAGCGCCGGTCTATCCGTGTCTTATAAACATCTGATTTTATAGCAGATTTGTTGTTGGTGAAGGCATTTTGTACAGTCGGCCAAATCTTCAGCTAGCGTGCTCGACGGCTGCGTTTTTTGTGCTCCTGTTCTTTAAAACGAAGCAAGCTGCTGAACGCTCACGATTAAGCACGAGCTTGGTGAGCCTCTGCCGATTTTTTTATCTTTTCATAATGTTTTCTCCGTCATAAGGCGCAGGAGAGAGAAAAGGCGGCCGTTGAGCGCATTAGTTAAATATTTGGCTGGCTGTAAGTCGCGGTGTTCACATGAACTGGCATCCCGGTGCTACACTTATGGCTTTCTTGGTTTCGCACTGTGAACAATGCAAATTATTTGTCCTCACCACAGCGTTCAATGTTCCTGTTTTGTACAATCGCGCACATACCTGTCTAGAGCGCTCGAACTCCATGCCGTCTGCGCTCTGCAGCGCGCAAGGCGACGTCTAGCGGCAGCCCCTATTTCGAGATAGCGCATGTATGATGCCCAGACGACATTCGGAGATGAGCAATCTTGAACCAGGCACGGCTGAAAGACCTGCGCGCTGCGTAGCGCAGACGGCACGAAGTTCGTGCGTTCTAGACAGGTATGTGGACGACTGTACGGTTCAGTGCTACCAACTTGTAACTTGCTGCAGAGATGACTGCGCCGGCTTTTATGCAGCACGGGGGCCTTAACTCTATCGCGTTAAAATATTACTTGATTTGAAGATATGATTTACGGAAAATGAAGAGAGCACACGCACACGAAGCAACTAAGGCAGACCGAGAAAGAACCACCATCGGCTGCAGACGTCTGGAGCAGGAGACTCGTGCGCGGGCGATCAGCGGTGAAGAAGTAACGCGGGCGGTGCTTCGTCTTTATCATCTGCAGTGCAATGTGCGCAACTAAAGGCGCCGTGGACGCCAACGGCTCGAAAATGAAAAACGAGCTAAGAAGGGCAAATGGCCTAAAACAGTGCCTTTAGTTGCACATCCTCCGCGCCATTTTTGTGGTAACAATTTTTTTTGTATTACCACCATTGTTTATTTCTGAAATGCCAGTGTCATATGTGCCTATTAGAAGAAAAGTGTGACTTCGTGGTCCCTCGGGTGTCTATCTCAAAGGTCATTAGAAGGTCATCAAATCATTAGAAAGGTCAGTACAATTCAAAGACTTTAGAATTTTTACCACTGGGACACTTTGCAGAAAACATTGAACGCTTTCATGTTTTGTGTTCGAAAAGAAACTAATGGCTTTTTGAAGCATAAATACGCATATATTTCGGTGGCAGTGTGTTCCTTTTTATTCAAATTAACGAACAATGGCTGAAAGAATTAACCACAAGCTCAAGACACGGCTGTTTCGTAGTTGAATGTATGAATAATAGCCCAAAAAAATGCGCAATAACGGAAATTATTTCTTGCGTCAAAACCCGACTACAAACCATGAGATAAACAATTGCAATTATCCATATTTTTGATATCTGCTAACGATCCTTATTAGAACCGTCGCAATTGCTATGGGGCAAGTTGATTTAAG
Organism: Amblyomma americanum; assembly: GCA_030143305.2. Classification (NCBI taxonomy): domain Eukaryota; kingdom Metazoa; phylum Arthropoda; class Arachnida; order Ixodida; family Ixodidae; genus Amblyomma; species Amblyomma americanum. Next base: position 126,846 of record JARKHS020014374.1, read on the forward strand.
GAGAAATCCGCCGGAAAAGCAAACTCAATACCTTTCTTTAGTATAAAGAAATGTCACCTATGCCTTGAATTTGCCTCAAGACAAGTTAAGCCGCGGCGGCTAACAGATTAAGGGTGAGTGAACTACTATGCTAAGACAAAACAAACAGGAAGCGGCACGCGTCAGTCCGTATATCCATTGTCACACCAAGAGACCAAGCACTAGAGAACCAGAATATTGCTTCATTGTGTGGGCCGATGTACGGCCACACTGACAATGTTCAATTCTGATCAGCACTCTTTAACTTAATCTCGTCGCATGCATGCGCGTCATAAATACAATGACGATTTCATTGGCTCACTTCTGAGTCTTTCCAATTTCAAGCAGACAAATTTCGCCAAGATTTAATCCACTGTTATTTTTGTAAATTTATCCTGCGTGCTACATTTGGCCAGTTTTTTTTGCTCTGCATGTTCTTTATTTATTGAAATTATCCCCCACCCTCGTGTACAGTGGTGCCTGTTTCTGTCTTCCTTCTTAGCGCTCCTTCCGTCATCTGTTCCTTTACTGCGGGGTTGAAGTGTGCTCCGAAAAGTAAGACGATTACTGCGTATTTACATCCCTAAAGCCATGTTCGATTTTCACTTCTGCTATTCTCTAAACTCCCCTCTTTCTCTTGTAACTGCCTGTGAAGCCGCAAACGTGCTTGCATTTAGTGTTCACATAAGACCTTGCTGGTGCGCCTTCGAAAAGGCGCTAACAGTGAGGGCTAATTTAACTCTGCCAAAATAAAAAATTCTGCACCCTCATTGCTCCCCGCATACCCCCTCCCCCCTCTCACTGTGTGAAGAACTAATTTTCAGTTTGGCATGAAAATTTGGTGTCATGCTCACGTCCATTTCCCAACAAAGGTCTTTTCTCATTTTCCTGGCCGCTATACAAAGCGTACTTATACGTTCGTTGCCTCTTCGACTCATGCCGCTTCCTTTAATAGAATTCCACTTAGCTCTCACTGCCTCCCAGCTGATGCGCCTTGCTTTGTGAAAACACGGCTCTTGGAGGACGCAGAAAGTTCTGTCAATGGGAGTGTTACCAAGAGTGGTCTGAAGCGCCTTTAAGTTTTTGCGGTGCAGGGTCTGCTGCCACCACCGCTCCGAGATCAATGCCGAAGAAATATGTTTCGGCAAGAAAAGTAACGCATCTGGATGCCACAGCTCCAATCCAAGACCTTCATTGTGAAGGCTTGTTCGCGTTGTCATCAGCGTGGACTTGGAAACCAGAATACATCAGAAATTTCACTTGGCTGTATAATTTCTACTGGTATGCTACGGTACGAAGCCAGCTTTACCTGAGGCCACGGAAAGCATAGGGAAATGTTCACGTTTTCTTTTCTTTTAATACGGCTTTAGTTTGTGACCGACAAATTATCGGAGAACTCTTTTTGAAAATGAACAGTTATTAATTATGCATAAGAAAAGAAAACTGGACCTTTCACTGTTTTCTTCCTAAAATAATTATTGTAGTAACCAAAAGTCGCTTTAAAAAATAACGTTTTCTTCTTTCTGTTGGTTTCTTTCTAACTCAACTCCACTATTCTTACCTGCTATCGATATGGTATGGTGTGGTATGGTATGAAGTAATGTGATGTGGCGTGGTGTGGTCTGGTGTGGGATGACATGGCATGGCATAGCATGGCACGGAATGGTATGTGTTGGTATGGTATGGGTTAGTGACTTCAGTGTGTCTGTACTGCAACACCCCACTAACGTTCTTCTTTCGGCACCCAGCAGTGATGTGGCAGCTTTAGATCAGTGGGCGGGTCATTGGTCTTTTTTCACCAATAATCCATTGCTACTCCTCCGGCTGGAACGATAGCATTACACCATTCTATTTTCTCCCAACAAATTTAATAGGGCTGCCTTTCATTTATTTCGTAACTATGCATTTCGCGATTCTTTCTTTTCCTTCCTCCCAGCAAGGAGCAGCCATCTGCAGCTCCCTGCTTACAGCTTTTGTTTAGCTTTCAGCCGTGACGTCACAACCTGCAACTGCCAAAAATAGAAGAGCTAGAGAATGGATAGAGGAAATCGTCGTCACAGAATATGATCCTTGCCCACCGCAGACACCAGAACTTCCAAGCAAAACTAAAGTGAGGTTGCGGTTTCGCATTGTCAAGCCTCGTGAGGTTACGATGTATCGCTCTAACATTTTTTATGCGGAATACCTGAGTCGCCGCCTCCGTGAGTTATTGCACCTGTTCTGCTCACGTTGCCGTTCAAGGAGCGCGCACTTCCAAACGTCGTGTCTGCACGGTGTTCTCTGCGCGCTCGCTCTACGGAAGTTTTAGGCGCATTTCCATCAGTGATATGTTCAAAGACAATGGTCCTTCAGCGATGGGTGACGGTTCCGCTACAAGGCGCAAGCACGCTGTCCGGATAATACACTGAGAGGTTTGGCTGCGTGTTCGCCACTGTGTTTAGCATCAGCTTCGCCGTTGTTTCTGGACGTTCACCCTTTGCAGGAAATGAGGCACGAAAGCATTTAATGCTTAAAATTGGCTTTTAAAATGAAACCCGACTAGTCATCATCATCAGCAGCAGCAGCCTGACTGCGCCCACTGCAGAGAAAAGGCCTCTCCCATGTCTCTCTAATTAATCATCTGTTCTAGCTGCGCCTACCGTATGCCCACAAACTTCTTAATCTCATCCTCTCACCTAACTTTCTGCCGCCCCCTGCTACGCTTTCCTTCTCCTGGAATCCACTCCGTCAGCCTTTATGGACCAGCGGTTATCTTGCCTTCGCAGTACATGCCCTGCCCAAGCCCATTTCTTCCTCTTGATTTTGATTAGGATGCCATCAGCCCGTGTTTGTTTTCTCATCCACTGTGCCTGCTTCCGGTTTCTTAACGTAACACTAATCATTTTTCTTTCCACAGCTTGCTGCGTTGTCCTTAACTTAAGGTGGACTATTTTCGTTAGCCTCCACGTTTCTGCCGCGTAGGTGAGTACCGGTAATATAAAGCTGTTGTAATCTTCTGTCTTGAGGGATTTCGGTAAACTGTCATTTATGATCTGAGAGAACCTGCCATACGCGCTCCACCCCATTCTTATCCTTCTAGTTATTTCCCTCTCATGATCCGTAAGAGCTGTCACTACTTGCCCTAAGTAGACGTATTCTTTTACCACTTCCAGCACCGCGCTACCACTTGTGAACGGCTGTTTTCTTGCTAGACTGTTGCACATTACTTTGGTTTCCTGCATGTTGACTTTTAGACTGCGTTTATGGCTGCGAGCGCGTGCGAAGAGTGGCTTGCATACGACTAGTACTTGTGAAGTTTTGGTTTAGGTCACATATCCAGGCCTCGGAAGGGTTCCGTTACATACTGCCTTTATTATCATCCTAAAATTCAATTTACGTAAAGTAAGGAAGCAAATGGCGGGTTAATGAGATCCCAATCTAAATCAAGATGAAATGGGCTCGGGCAGGGCATGTAATGCGAAGTTAATATAATCGATGCTCGTTAAAGGTATTGGACTCGTTTTCAAGAGAAGGCAAAAGTGGCAGGGTGAGGCAGAAACTCGGGTGGTTGAATGAGATGTTTGCGGGAATCAGGGGGTCGCGGCTGATAGAGAACAAGGTAAACTGAAGAGATATGGGAGAAGCCTTCGTCTTGCAGTGGGCGTAAGCAGGCTGATGATGATGTTGAATTCAGCTTGTTTTAGTTAACTGTTATGCTCGTTATTGGTATTGTTTCCGTGGCGCAAATAATTATCAAAAGAGGTCCGCACAGGCTACAGGACCAATAGGATTCCCGTTTCTATCACCGCCAAGACTATGAGAAAACGGCACTCGTTAATAATAATAATAATAATTGGTTTTAGGGGGAAAGGAAATGGCGCAGTATCTGTCTCAAATATCGTTGGACACCTGAACCGCGCCGTAAGGGAAGGGTAAAGGAGAGAGTGAAAGAAGAAAGGAAGAGAGAGGTGCCGTAGTGGAGGGCTCCGGAATAATTTAGACCACCTGGGGTTCTTGAACGTGCACTGACATCGCACAGCACACGGGCGCCTTAGCGTTTTTCCTCCATAAAAACGCAGCCGACTCATTGTTAATGTTGTCAACTCTAAGCTTTAGTTCACTGCCGCTGGAACGTCTTAAGGAAAAGTCGAACTAATTACATGAGCCTTTCCACACGTATTACGCGATCCACAAGCACTTCATTTGAGTGTCAGCTCCTGCCAGAGTGTGTGCACGTCGTGTTCACTTCGCCGGTGACAGATTTCGCTTTCCCAGGACGCGTTGTGTCGACGGGCGAAGTGTTAGGAAAACCACGGAAAGGCGGAGTCAGTCGGGAGTTGTTTGTTTTCCACTTGTTCAACCGCGCTTTGGCCCTCGCTGATGACATGGGAGAGGAGAAGCGATAAGGATAAATAATACCACACAGGAGTTTGGGGTCTTGAGAAGCAGCTGGCGATGAAAGGTGCAGCACTCTCTGAGCTCACAAAGTTTTCTTCCCTGAACTAAGTCTTCGCGTCAGGGTAGTTGCGGTAATCCTAAGCTTGTATTTTTGCTCTTTCTAATTGCTTTTACGCCACTTCAGACTACTCTTGAGCGACCGTCTTAAAAAAAACGAAAGTACAACAGGCTGGCCTTCTCATTAGTACTTTCTAAGTATATACCAAAAATAAGGGCGTAAAAACAGGCAAGAGATCCATGTATGAACATAGATTAATTATCGCCAGCATGTTTATGTCATAGGCTTCCTTAAAAAGGGAAAACTTGTTTTTGGCTGCGGAGCACAAAGACTTATTTCCTCTCCCTTCATACAACAACACGGAGAGTTAGGGGAGCGGGCAGCATGAACTATTGTGCTCTAGCTCTCCTTTGTGTCGACAATGGGGATTTTTCTCTTAGAAATTATTTGTACGCTAGCGTTCTCGTTGATAGCCTTAAGGTAGCTTCATTAAAAGTATTAGTCTACTGGTGCCTTCTCACAAAGCAACCGTATAGCAATTACGACACGACCAAAGGCTTCGGCAGATTTAAGAAAATTTTAGCACTCTAGATAATTCAACTTTATTAATCAACAGCTCAACGCTCTTCATTAGCCAGCGCGCCTAATCTATACACGACTAAACTTGAGGCTATATTTGTGATTCTGTAATAACGCTAGGAACGTTTGAAGCATTCTGGCTGATGGTAATAATAAAGACGGTAAGGAGATGGCAGCATAATTCTAATTGTGACGCACGTGACGTACGGTTTCACATGTGGGTCATCGTTCCCCCTGCATTCTCAACATTACGCGCAAGCGCCTTTTACATGCTGGTACATTGTACTGGTAGTTTTTACCCTTGACGTAGAGTTCGGATTTCATGCCTGGTTGTCTACTCTCAGGGTAAAAAGCAATCCTATTAGCGTTATTCTTAATCACGCCTTTCTGGTAGTAGGCACGATAACCTTATGAAAGCAAACTTTCTGACAGCATCTCTCCACCAAATACTTTTTTCTCCCTGTATATAAACTTGCCCTTCATTGTCGTCGTCACCCTGAACGACCACCGGTCAAATTTACACGTTCGCAATACACATAGCTCTCGCGTCCACATCAAATTAAATAGCTTGTTTCAGTGGCGCTGAGAGCCAATTTGTTACCTACATCAAGCGTTCGGCGGCGAGGCGGAACACTCTGAAGTGTATAATTTGGATACGCTTGCCTGAGCTGATTCGTCACCGTTTTCAAGCATGATGCCCTGCGAGTGCAGCCGATCACGCATAAGACAATAGCGCACAACACCCTGCCATCCCCGCATATCATAGCGGGCTCGAACAGTTATGTTCTAGTTCTGTAAACCTGGATCTCAGAATTTTCGGCCGACATGTATATTTCGCTTCTCTGTAATGCCATGGCATTAGAGCCCCCATGTTGAGGCAACGGTTCTCAGGTGGCAAAGTAGAGAGAGGGAAATCCACCATCCGCTCGCAAAAGAGAGGCGGTAGAGGGACGATTGAGAGAGGGTGGAAAGTGACGGCTGCCGGGTGGGGGACAGTGGAGAGGAGTTACGGTGTGTCACACTGTCAAGGGAAAGTGTAGAGGTGGTACAGCATGTCCCACAGTGCTGGAGGGTCTGGACAATGCCACCGGCTGCAATGGTCTGAACCCATGAGCAACAGTGGCTGCTGTCTCCGGAGGCAACATTCATTATAGCGCATATTCTGCGTCATTGATGAAAATTAATCGTGAAAAATATTTTGGTACGATTCATGGGCGATTCCGTGGAAAAAGGAATGAACTTACATCAACTTAGTCGATTTAGAGCGGTCGCAGCATCTCCAAAGGATGCCAAGAGATAGCCTGGGATTGCAGGTCCCCACGAAGGTAAGAATTGTTCATTCTTCACCTCAACTGTTCATACCACTGGATAGCAAGCAGCTTCTCATGGAACATTTGAGCTGGCGCCAGGGATAGGCAAGCATTGCCACTCTTGCGATAAGTAAGCAAAAATCACCTACAGAGTCACAGTATGCGTTCTGACCTATCCCACTAAGATCCATAACCAGGTCAAGGGGTTCTAAACAAAGCACTGCGTGCTAATAACTTTTTTAAAACCCATGGTTGAGTCGCAATTGTGTATTCAACGCTAAATATTCAGCCCCTTACACCATACAATAATTATCCTGCGACATCTTAACTTCCAAACTGATTCGTCGCATTGTAAGCTGTCCCTATGTATTGTTCACATATCATCCAGAACACATGCACTACGATGAATTCAATTCAGCTCGCTAGCTGCACACCTAATTCCAAAAAATTACGAATCATTCTCATTTAATTTTTTTCCTTATGAAAAGCTGCGGAATGAGTTACCACGAACTGTTATTTCAGGTATGTTATTTCTGATGTTACTTCAAATAGAGATGCTATTTCAGAAGAAAACAAGCATTCAGAATACTTGAACCTTATCTAAAATAACAAATACAGCCCATAAATGTGTGCTTTTTTATTGTTTCTACTTCTTGAATACTATATTTTTACTATTGAAGGATGATCGCTGATATACACAATTTGCTCAATATAAGGACTCCTCACACTGCTTCTTTCTTCAGTCTGTTTGCCTCCTTTACAAAAAATCCGATGGAAACCCACGTGATGACAATAAGCATTTGTGACTGCGGTTATGAAGTGTCCAGGAAAGAACTCAGCGTCGTAGTGTTAGCCATGAAGAAATAGGCTTACATAAAATTATCGCACCAAAAATAACATGAAGCTAGTATAATACGAATGCACCGCAAGCCCGACGCAGAGGTTGACTCTAAAGGCAAACTGCGATTAAGTTTGCCGAGGTAATCATAGTGCCGTATCACAGAGCCCAACGACAGGAACAAGCGTTTTTACGTGCACGCGAAGTGCTTTTTGACGCCACCTTCCTGCGCTTTTTGTCATGAGCTTCTGAACAATGTCGAAGCCACGCGTAGCGGGCATAAGCTAACTGGACTATGTCTACAGCCCCAAGCAAGGAATATTATCTTGCAAACACGTGCCTATAATCGTACAGAATGTGACATCACACATTTTTCATCAATACAGACTGATGACTGCAGCCTTGAGGTGCAAAGTGTAGCAACTGAAAAATCGCGTGGGCACTGCAGCTTCCCATTCGAACCGTAAAGCCATGTTTGATGTGCCTGTTTAGGCATGAAACATTACCTGCCATTGTTGGTGCCGTAGTTGCGCCCTATAATGACTAAGACTTTTAACCGGTGCGCTCTAAAATGGAGAAACAGTGGAGGAAAGGAGAAAGTTCAACTCGCCCCAAGATCAGAATGCTAGTTCCCTATCGTGAGCTAGGGTACGACCGCCAAATGACCTCGTAGTTATCACGCCAAGAAAATTCTCAACACGTTGATGTTGTGCTTGTAACAACGCCATTTATTCATCTCTCTTGTCCAAGGAGCACCTACTGACTCCCTGCAGGTCTCTCTAATCTGCTAGGCCTTTTTAATTTCCTTTGTCGTCCCATCTTTCCTTCAAACTACAACATTAAACTGGCAAATGAGAGCAGTGCTGTTGCAATGACTTGAGTGCCGTGATAGGATAAATGTCGCCATAAGTATTAAAGATTTGACTGTATATAAACTCTCTTTAACAAAGTTTATTCTCGATCACATGAAAAGGGATACCTCGTATATTAATTTTTTCGCGAACGTAACGAAGCAGGAACATTACAAGACAGACCGGAGAAAAAGGTGCCGGAGTGGCCAGATTTTAAATGTCGTTTACAATGCGTTGGAAGTAATAGGAAGATAAAATGCATTTTGTAGCTATCGAATTTGCAATGGCACCAATAAACCCAAAGAAATCCGAGCGGAGCCATAGCCATTGGTCCGCATTGGAACAGCAAGTCGAGGCCCCCTGTTGCCACCTACGTGTGTCGCCATGTGCGCTGCTTGTTTCCAAGCAACGTCCGTGAACTGAGCTTCGATTTCAGAGTGGTTAGAAACAGGGCCCTGGTAAGGCAGTGCATAGCGTTTCAACGTGAACAAAAAGCCTTCGACGTCTTTGTTCTTGAGTACGTGAGCCATTACCTTTCTTTCCTCGTATTCAGCGTAGCCCCGTGTCGATAACGCCTGGTGTTCTCGCCATCCCCGTTCGGCGCAATACCTTTGGCGTCGCGTTTGCAGAACGACCGCCGAGGAAAGTACGGCTTATTCGGGAATACTAAGAACAACAAGACTAACAAAAGCTTTGTCTCAGTTATATAGCATGCAAGTAATAATAAAGAGCGGCGGTATTTTTGTTCATGGGGTCGGTAAACGAAAAAGAGAGGAAGCACTGTTCTTGTCGAAACCTTTTTGCTCGCCCGCGGCACCGGCGGCGAGCTGTGGCGTTTCCCCAAGGGAGAGCTTTAGGGACAGCGAGCAGGCTTGGAGAGCGACGACTTGGGGCCGTTCTTGCTCGCGGCGTTGACGTCTCTCTCCCATACCTCCAATATTTTCCAATTCTGGCCCTCGGGTCTCCACGTGTGCGCATGTGTGCACGTGTTTGACTCGAATGCTTCTGGTCCTTTTGTGTTTCCTTCACCCTTTTTTCGCGTTTCCAGTTTATGTGCTGTTTATAAGATGACGACAGCCAACCACTTTCTGGCGCACAGGTTGGACAGTTGTCAAGACCATTGGCTTAAACTGGATGCTAGAAGAGAGTGGGGAGGCATAGTCTTTGAAAAAGAGAAAGCGTAAGTTCCAACAAAAGGTGGATGGGTGAATTTCTCAGAAACCAGGAGATAAAGTGGAGTTTCTTTGTTTCCTTGCAGCCTATTTTGTAAAATTGCCTGTTCCTTTTTTTTTCTTTTGGAGGAAATTATCTTCTTTATTTGGTTGCTTTCATTTCACCTTATCTTTTTTTCTTCTTGCAATTCGGACTTTCAACGGTAAAAGCAATAGCAGTTTTATCTCTAGTTTCTGATTTTCATCGTTTTCACTTCACCGTTTTTGCAGTTTCTGATACCTGACATTATTGCGCGAAAGTTATTGCAGCTTAATAACGAGTACCGTATTATCTTACGTAATGAAGGCATAGCTGTTTCACTTGGCAAGTTTTGCCGTTCTGTGCAATTTTGCCTGCACATGACGCCTATTTCGGGGACTTACTGAGACAAAGAACCCATTTTATTTATTTTGATATCTTAATTTAGTGCTCGCTCTTGAAGGTTTGTGGTTAAATCTAGTGTTTTTCAGCAGTGAGCACAATGGTTTAAAGCTTCGCTTCTTCTAACTCACTTCATTACTCGAAAACAACTTTCATAAAGTGCGAAGATAAGGAATGCCATCTGCCACCTTCTAATGATACTATGAACTTGGCTCAAATGTTGCCCGGCTGGGGAGCAGAGTTCCCTCTAGAAGCGAAATCTTTGTCATTCGATGGAATACCTCACCTCAAGGATTGTATACCAGTAAAATAAAAAAACGAAAAACTTTGAAGTCACTGGGGATGGCCTTGTTTCCTTGGGGGTGTCTCCCGAGGTTACCGCGGCAGTGATTGACATTCAAGCTGGAGAGGAAGCAGGTGCTCGTGACGGACGGAAGTCAGCGCCTAAAAGTTTCCGGCTTCTTGTCGGTATATAAGCACCTATATTCTCGTCTTCTTTCATACCTCGCTTGATATCGTAGACTAATACAAAAAGCTGTGTTTACGACGCCTTCTTAGCGCGGTGTGGGTGCCGTCGTTTATGAGTCTTCATTTTATTCGGTTTAGGTTATGTTTTCTCCCTCTTCGCTTCACCCCGTCGCTTAGAGCAGGTTCCCTTCGAAGGCACCGCAACCTCCGCGAATTTCGTTTTCTTTTTATTAGGGCTCGATCACTCGCCCTCTTAGCATAGCACGTCACAAACAACTCTCATCTCCTTCTATCTTGTATCCTATTTTTTAAATAGGAATTTTTCTCTTATTTCCCAATGATTTGTTCTTTATGGATTTGTTCTTTATCATTCTCTATTTTGCATCTTCTATGACTTAAGCCTAATCACGAAATCGTACTACCTGAATATTTTTTTCCGCGTTTCTTGATTGCCGGTTCGTGTTTTTCACGGGTGTCGGTCTTATCAGCCGCGCACAGTTGTTTACAGCTGAGCTTGTTCTTCACATATTTTCTAACAGGAAACGGCCACCCCACTAGTCTGACATCTACGTTAGGCCTTGCCTTTGCCACAGTGTCTTCCTACCGTGAGTGCTGCCTCCTGGGGGGGTGGGGGGGGGGGGCTGTTATGGCGAAACAACGCAGTACGGTAGCAAACAAGCAAAAATCAAGTGCAATATACTTGACCTTTATTGTAGCCCTATCTTCCTGCGGTCTGCCGTCACTCTGCGCTGTTTACAAATAAAAATATTGTAAGCGATTCAAAATCAGCATTCTGAAATTACATCCTCGACGGGGTATGTCCAGCTGCAAAGAAAAAGCTTAAGTAAACCAAATTCCAAAGCACGGTTCAACAGATACGGAACCCCGCCCACACATCGCGTCTCGGGAACGAACCTGCACACAACGCGGCACGACTATTTCCCAGCCGAGCTGCCGGACCACTAAAGAGAAAATGTCACCACGTACAAGGAGAGCTTAGAACACTGCAGACTACACAGGCTGACGTACCCATAAATACACACGTAACTCGCTATGGAGCATTCAGTAACATGGAGGAGGTTACTAACACCTTCCCCAGCCTACATTACATCATAACATATGCTCTGAAGCATACTCGAAACGCTGTAAGTGTCATCAAATAGCAAATCTTTTGCACCTGTTGTGAACTGTCCCCAAAGAACCACCAATAGTACAGCGCAAACATTACTCAGGAGCAATCGGAGGCGATACCGTCCAGCTCAGGCCCGGCAGTTTAAGCCATGGTAATAACCCGGATGGAGGCAGCCTCCGCAGCCCAAAGGGAACCGATTGGCTAATAAAACTATCGTCCTCCGTCCATCCGCAGCAAGACCTCCCCATACCCAATCTCTACCGGTAATTGATGTACCAATAAACGTCAACACAAGCACGCATGAATATTCAGTACCGATCACTTATGACAAATTTACTTTGACGCCTAAAACCGCTAGTCGACAATCTGACCCTTATACTGATCATTAGTGAGGTCAAAATAAAAACACTGAAATAAGAAAAGGCAACGAATAGCGGAAACTAAACATCTGGCCTTATGTACTGATCACTGCATAACTCACTCCAAGAGGGACCCGGTCGGCTTGCCAGCTTTTATTCTGCGCTCTTTTCAATGGCGTGTGCAGACTCCTGGTGCGAAAGTTACCACGTTCACAAATAGGGCCGGCAGCGTTTATTCTGATTCTTTATTTTCGTGAGCTCCCCGCAGTATATTTTTTAATTCTATAACACTTCTGTTTCTTCCAGAAGAATGTAGTTGTTGGGAATAACTTGAAAGCTCGCCCATTCTAGCAACAGAAGACGTGGGCGCTAAGCTTATAACGGGGTCACTGCTTTCGAACCATCAAAGAATTCAGTTTCAAAATAAATAAAATAAAACACCCCTTAAGCGCGTGCTAGCGCAACGGGTTGAGGTACCGTTGTATGTTCAGATGATTGGTGGAGCTGTTCTAAGGCATCGCAAACGTACTTAAAAGCGGTGACGCATTCCAACAATCTGCATGCTCCACACGGAATGTACAGCTCTCTAAGATCAGTCCGCACATGCGCTTATAGCTTGAAAATAAAATATGATAAAACATAATTATATTTATTCCTGAAATGATCCGTCCTAAACATCGTCAACACAAGCCTCTTTATGGAAATGGTAAAAGACGTAGACACATTTTTAGCACGCAGGGATAGCATCCATTGTGAAGGGATACCGGCAAGAGAGCCAGCGCTAATTTCTAACAGTGTTTGCGACACAAATTAGTTTGGGCTCTTAAAAAGAAATAAAAATAACATTGCCATGTGAGAGTAGATACGTGTACCAAGAGGGTCTTTCAGTCAGCGAAGGCCGTTCCTGCTCTATGTTCCCTCCGCTGAGAAATGCCGTGCATGTCGCGTGACGCCATGCTTGAAGATGTCTACCGGATTCTTTTGCCGAAAGTTGTATGTTCGCATCATGAACAGCCCGTCTCAGGAGACATTATAATGTCTTGTCAGTTCGTGTCTGTTTGCATATCACTAAGCTGTTCAAGAAGAACGGGTGCCAACCTGCTTTCTCGCACATTTGCATTCCTTTTGGCCACAAAGAAAACTTCACCGAAAAACCAATGGATGCAGACTCAATAGTGAAAGCATTACGGGTGTGAAGTCTCTCTCTTGGTAGCCAGAGGCGATATGTGCTCTCTCGACTCATCGTCAAATTTGCTGCCACAGCCTGCATGGATCCTGGTTGTGAAGAATACTTATTTTATTGCTTTTTTATTTGTAATAATCCTAATAAAATCTAGTTGGTTTTCGCCGTTCACATCTTTCTTCTTTGCCTACACCCCACCTTAAATGCAGGTAGTGCAGTACTCCTTCCGGCAATGCATGTTCAACAACTTGCACAACTAGCAGCTCTTCTGCATTTGCCGGTATCATAGAACGTCCTTTGTAATTTAATAACACAGATAGATATCGCCTCTTACTCTATCGGAGTACTCACCTTGCAAAACCCGACCACCAATATATGCGTGAAAAGACCTGGATGGTTTTCTTTTGGGGGCTGAACCAAAGACTTTACCCAGCGCAGACGGAGACTTTCGATGCAATGACTTTCAAAATTTATATTGAAACTCTGACTGGGATTATAAGCAGTAGCCACCGAGCAATCCGTTTCGAAATTCGCACAATCTACATTGTTTAAAAGTGAGTATGCCCACTTTGTAAGGCTAATCGTTGTATTGCTTTAAAGCATCAGGAGGGCTTCCATGAGGCTGTATTAATGTGGAGAAAAATCTAAAACAGTCCTCAGATTTCTTAAACGATTCTCAAAACCACTGGAGTCTTATTTGTAGGAGGTAATATTGAATTATATGTATCGCCGTCGTCTGTATTTCCTCCTGTGCGGACACTGTTTAAGGGAGGATAATTTAATATCAAATGCCTGCCCCAATATTGCCGTCTTTCGTCAGCATTTTCTAGATAAAGCAAGGTTTCCCGTGTTTTAAACATACCTTTAAATTTTGTGTGCGAAGTAGCTTCCTTTTTTCACTAATATACGCCTAAATTTGAGAATTTTGAAATAATTATTTTTCGATATAAATATTTATTTTGCTTCTTAAATGAGAATCATCCTTTTATTGATGGAAATACTTTTCTCAGCTCCGAAAATAGAGCCGTCCTATATTGTAGGATACTAGGTAAATTGTCTACATGTTACGTATGTTAGTGCTTTAAGCATTTCATATCGACTTAAAATCACGTTTCCCATCACGAGCGGTGCTTTATAATGAGCAAAAGTAATCTGTTTTTCTATCAGAATTAGAATGTAGGCAATGGGGTCGATTTTAAAAAATGGCGTCCTGAGAAGACTGTCGGATATTTTTAAACGCACCCAGTTTACATAACTGAACATACACAACACTGCCCTTGTACAGAAGTTTATACGCGCTTAAACCTACTCCGGAGGGTGCAAGCTTTAACAAACATTTAAAGTTACGGCAAAAAAGCGAATCTATACATGTAGGACGCTAGAGTGGTATGGGTAAATTATTAACTTAGAACGAAAAGCCGCGTTACAAGCTACGCTCTCCGCCTAGATTCTCCACCGCGAACTGAACAGAAAGGCTAATTTTACAAATCTCCAAGAGTGGCACCAAGACCCAAGGACTGGGGCAACTCGAAGAGTGTATTTAGACAAAAGGACAATGTGTTCTTAAATCGACGCTCACTAAAGCGATGTCACTACCGAAATGAACCAGCCGGGTGTCATGTTCTTGCAGTGGCCGCATTTTCCGGACCACCGGAGTAGAAATCTCAGCAATGGTGGGAGAGCAACGCGCGCAGTAATGAAAAAGCCATCAAGCCGTATTTCAGCCCCAGTGATTTCAAGCTCGTGTTCGTAATTCAGCCATATAAGAAGACCGCTGTGTAAGGGAGGGTGTGCGGAACTAGCCCCAGTAATTAGCAATCTATATTCAGGACCAGCGGCCGCAGGACATCAGGATGCGAAGAAAGGCAGAAGATGCCCAGCAGGAAGATAATGAGATATCGATAGTGCGTTAGAGATGAAAGAAAAGGAGGGACGGAAATAGGTTTCTGCAATTCTGTTTATTTGAACCACTCGATCATCACCACAATGCATACAAGTCAGTTGTGGCGAGAAACAAAAACAAAAAAGAAAAAGAACGTGATTGTGCGTTTGGTGGATCGAAGGTCTGAGCAAGGGTGCTTAATGCAGGCTGCAGAATTTGTACTACAACTTATGATTGCAAAGCTTTCCCACTTACGCGTTACAGAGAGGACTAAACAACAGAAACAAAATAACCTGGTACATGCCACTGCCCGAGAAACAAATGAGTCGCTAAAAAATTGCCAGTGGCTTAACTTGGTTAACCCTGGAATTCAGCGAAAAGCAAGCACGCTTGCTAAGCATCTGAGGCTCGTTCATGGCAGCTCCTATACACGCTCGCGACAGTCGTTCTATATATACCCACAAGACCACGTGGCTATGACATGGTATCATATGGTCTTATCACGTGGCTTCACATCACCCATCGGATGTTCTTAAGGTCAAAGGTCAACCTAAAGGTCACCCAACGTCAAAGGTCACAAGTGAGATTTCAACTAAAGGTCATGGGTAAAGGTCAGGCATCGAGCGCTCGACACCATAACTGTACCACATATGCTCATACGCGACTAACGTGGCTGAGCTGAAGGTCGTTCAAGGTCATTCTCTGGCCTGCGCGACGACTGCTTTACCTAGCGTAGTGAAGCTTTTAGCTTCAAAAGTGAAAAGGACTGGAATGAACAAATGATGATGGTGTTAGCCTGTTTGTTAATTCTCCGCTCAATGAAGGGAAAATCACTAATGCGCAGAGAGGGTTTTCTTATTAACTATACAGACACGAAAACCACATAACGTCGTCAGACCTCGCTGTCATTATATAATGCACATTTGTATTTTAAGGGATTCTTAAAAGCACGCATCATTCCTGTAGAGTAAGTGCCATTGAAATTCAGAGAGAACTCATTGTGCTATCACCTAGTAAGCTTTTCAACAAGATTTAAATAGTAGGGGCGCTCTGAGCAGCCTCCCAAGTTGGTTTGCTTTTCTAAAACAGATTTCTGCTTCCAGCTGCCATACAGCTCCCAAGACTTTTGTGCTTTTTCTAGAGATAGCTTGTATTTTATAAATACCCATTTAATTGTGCATGCATTTAACTTAATGCACGCCATAAAACTTTTTTCTATGTTTATGCACGCACAGAGCATGAAGAAACCTCATAAGGGAAGAACTGTTTGACCCACGGCTGCCAGATTGTGCGTTTACATTCACGGGCCACCGAGGCTCCAGATATGTATTTAGATTTAAACTGACTGGCCGAACTTTTGCTCGGGTCCGACGAGGATAAAGCCATTTTCCTTCTTTTTTTGCGTTGCTGGAAGCATATTAGTATTTCCTCGCGTTTTCACGAGAACAGCTCGTCATTAGAGACTAGCCCATTAGTAGTTTAAAAAGCTTCGCAAGTATTTAGGGGCAGCTGTCAAGAAAAAGCAAAAATATACTTCGTGGAATACGTCCTGCACGAGCCAACAAAAAAAATAAAGGAAACTTCTTACAGAAAGTTAAGGACGAGAAAAGAGAGGCCCGCTTGCAACAACGCAATTAGGAATAAAAAATTAGCCGTCAAATTCATGAAACATACACTAACTTCAGGCAATCTCACATGTCAAGTGCTCGGGAGAGAAGCAGAGTAATGCCAATACGGTGTCCTAATTCTAAAGCAGGCCATGTCCTACTCAACTCACCGAGGCCGTAGTAAACTGGGGTATCCCTTGCCGTTTCCAGCAGCTGGAGAGGATGGAAGAATTTTACCTGAGCAATCGACATGTCATTAATAGCAGTGCGTTTCGAAGTCCAACGCGAATGCAATCACGTATTATTCATTCGCTTTTGACTCTGCAGTGCAAAACAATTATTTTTTTCCTGCAGAGTTCTCAGCAGGGTGTGTTGCTGGGCGATTTTGTTTCCTTCCGTCGTCTGCCAGTGCTTCAGTCTTCAGAGTTCTCAGTTGAGTTTACACCTAACAGAAAATATGCAAGAATAGCAAAGCACGCCTCCCCTGACATTCTCTCTCAGCTTGTTAATATTTCGGTTTGGCATACTTAGTTCACACTGAATCAAAGTGTGACATGAAAGAGAAAAAAGGCAAAACATTCCCAGTGCCAACTTTCGTTGGCATTGTTTCCAAACTGCGCAGCCATGGTTATGTAAAGTTTGCGCACGAATGCTTGTATGATATTCAGGCCGAACGGGTGTCCGGAGAAGCTTCTCCGCAATCACGGGTAGCTTCGACGCACAAACCGCGAAAATTGGAATAGGAGTCTGTGCCCGAATGTCTTCAAGCACGGTGCATCCTAATCATGCACCGCAGCTGCAGCCGCCGGAGCTCTAGTTTGGGGGATAAAAGCGAAGTTTCACATGCAACCACGGTTCTTTTCGAATCCGGGCTGTCTTTGGTGCTACTGCGGCTGCTACCACAGGGGGTGTGCATCAAGACTCTCAAGTGAACTTGAATTCGTTCCGTGCACTGAGAGGAGGAAACACAGCAGCCTATCCTTTCCTTCCGTGCATTCTTCCACGTCAGTGTCTCCTTCCGCCTTTGCTCTGGCGGTCCGTAGCTGTGTCACTGCTGAGCGCTCAAACCCGGATGTGAGGAAGAAGAGAGGTTCGCTGCGTTTGGGGACCGCGACCTGCGCCAAGGCAGAAACCACCAGATTGCCTTGCGCCGGACGGTGAACGCCTTGGAAGCAACTCCTACTTCAGAATAGGAAGCGGGATTCGTGTAGGGTCGTTGTTTTGCTAGGCACGATCTCGTTCTTCTCTCGACTGCAGACTGGTGCCCTTCGTTTCGGTATTGCGCACCAGCTCGTGCATTCCTGCTTCTGGGCTTGTTTTTTTTTTTAAGCAGGACGACGTGCGAGGCATATAGACCTGAGTTCCTGCTGCTTGGCATTGCGGTTGCTGTAGTTGTTAGCGCTCTGTTTTGGCTCTACCTCTTTGTTTGCTGGGTTCGTTCTCGCTAGCGTCTCTGACATTTTTCTATAAATGTTCTTCGATATTTTCTGCCCTTGTTTTAGTCGCTTGTAGATCATGCGGCTTGCAACGCAGCAAGTACGGTACGTTTTTTTGCGTGTTGCGTTTCTTACGTAGTTCTATTAAGACCGTTAGAAGTTTACTTTGCATTCATCAAGTCGAACATGCCTCATGTAAGTTTACTGTGATCAGGAAAGAAAGCTGAATTCAAAAGAATAATTGTTGCAGCCATTCTGAGCAAACGCGGCTGGATTATGTATGTAGACACTTTTAGCGGCTATGCATTCGTAGCTGGGAGGGTATTTGACAGCTTAGAAATCTTTGCGGTAGACTGTCGTTTTTGCAAACCAATTATTTGCATTCATTGAATTATTAGAACTACAGGGAAAAGGAAGTGCATTTTAAACTGTGTCGAAAACGCATAGAACGCAAGGCCTAAACCACATGCTCCGCCATTTATAACGAGCACACAATTCTCTAAGGAACGATATAACGACTGACACGTCGCCTCGTAGTAGTAGCTGGAAGAATTCGTAGCTGTGCACGACATTACCAGCCACTGAAAAAGTTATCAAAATTTTATCGAATTTTATAGAACCAAAATTTTAGCAAATTGGATGACGTAACTTGCGCCTGTAGTTTCGGTAAACGTTGAATATATTTCTAGCGTTCACACCCTAAGCTTCTTCAGACTAGGACAAAAAGCATTAATATTGATGATTTTCCACAAGTCCACAAAGACAGCATTCAGATAAGCGAGCATAGTCAGGTGAATTTTGAGGCGTTTGCTTTGACAATAGCGCTAGCCGTACCATGCTTTTCCCAGCACTATGCCGGTCCCCCCAGGCAGATGACGACACGTGCATACTTCGTACACACCTGCCAGTACATCTGTAGGCCTTGTATGAACCACTCTTGCGTGATTTATTGGAGGTCTGATTCAAAATTCTGCGTTCTGTTAGGTTAGGAAAGACACATACAATAAGAAAAAAATCGTTCTAAGGGAACGAAAAGGCCAACAACTCTCTTAATTCTAAGCGGACGCCTGAACAGCATCGTTAAAAAAAGGTTGCAAGAACGAGTGAACGAAAAAAAAAATATAGAGGTGCCGTTGCGGAGGACTTCGCATTCATTTCGGCCACCTGGGGATCATTAAAATGCAGAGATGTCGTTTACCACGCTGGCCCTATTTATGAGAGCCTGCATAGAAACGTTGCCGCCATGGCCACACGTTTCTTGCACACATGTACTAAGCATGCTACAGATCAGTGTTGTACTTGATTAACGCATAGCCAATTTTGGTGTCTCAGATCAGTTGAAAACATTGGTATATTTAATCCTCTGCTATACTTTCATCTCATTCGCTCCTTCATAGCGTGGTTGTGTACACCCACAGCGAAGCTTTAACTGAAACCTACAACCTGTTCCTTGTGACAGAGTTCAAACCGTCATTAGTGGAGTACGAGAGGTTCCTTCACCCCCCCCCCCCCCTCTATATTCTGCCATTCCAGACAAAGCAAAAAGCACACGACCTACAACACCATGATTGCAGGAACCTAAACGAAAAAGTGCGAGAATATTTGTATGCAATTAAAACAAATAGTTCACATTGTCATATAAAATAGCGCCTGAATTCAAGACGCCATTAACAATTGAAAGTCTCATCCAACCAGATGGCGAATACATCACTTAAATAAAAAAAACATTGCACGATATTATATAATACATCACCTAACCATCGCAAGAGAATTAGCAAACAACTGAAAAATCAACACCAACCAATAACACGAACAAAGTAACGGAGTAAGCGTGAAAAAGACTGAACTCAAGGTCAAAAGTGTTACCTAAACAACAAAAAAACATAGTCGTTTGCGAGTAAACAGCATATAACAATTGAAAATTTAGGTGCAAGCCACACAAAATGACTTCACAGCAATAACTTCTAAATTTTATAAACGAGACACAAAGCTTCCTTCCTAGTTCCGCTGAAACGCGGCGAAGTCGCGATGAAGTATTTCAAGCACCTGTGCCTCAGCAGTGATGTGAGACACATCATTTCCACAATGGGGCTCAGAATGCGTAGAAAGGCGTCCACCTCATGGATTAGACGTGGAGTCCGTCCAGACACGCGCATCTTCAGCATCGATGCCGGGTACTTGCAGTCAGCGTTACCGTAAATTTATTTACACATGAAATCAAAGATCCCGAGGTTCCCGTCGTCTTTTCATATTGCTCTGTCCTAAGGCAATCAGGGCAGCACTGAAATCGTCCCAGTGTGCCGGCTAGCAGTTCCGACTAGCCACAGCGCTGGTGACGAATCGCTTTTGCCTGTTTTCACAGGTAATCGGAATAGCTGAGGCTGATTTCATTCCAAACAGTAAAGGCATACTGTTGTCTATGGAGCACTAGGCTGCGGTATATATCTATTCACATGCTGTAATGGGAAAGCCTCTTTAAGCGCGTGGCACCATGCCAAGCATGCGCAGACACCTGCCCATTTCCCTCATAATATGAGGCGACAAGTGTGACTCGGCATCCAGCTGGATACTTAAATCATGAACAGCAGTTCACCCCACATTGGCCTGGCTGCTGAGAGTACAAAAATATTCAGTCCCTTTCTTTTTGCGCGTGAACGATATTACACGCTTCTTAAAATTAAGGTTCTACCTGTTTGACACCACGTAGCGCCTGTGCAATGGCATGGCGAGGTGGGGCTTGTCCTGGCTTGCCAATCTCGGAGAGATCGGTAATAGTCTGAGGTCTGTCTTAACAGAGTGTTGCATTCATTGTGCACGGTGCATGCTTCGCGCGATGGCAACTACATCGTTTTGTTTTCCCTGCGCTCAGCCGCCGGAACATCGATGACAGCAAGCGAAATGTCATAGCAAATAAAGGATACGTTAATAGGTTACTGACGCGGGAATATATATCCTGGATGTGTAGTGGCAGATTATCCAGGCAGTATATTAAAAACAACGTAGTTCTCATTTTGCAAGGAATCTCAGGTCATGAATTAAAACTCTCCAATATCACATAAAAGGGAAACAAAATATTTGCGTATTGACCATACTCGAAGGCTTAGCTAAAAGGTTGAAAAAGAAACAAAGAAGGCCAAAATCTACTCGAAGAAAAATGACAAGGACAAATTTAGTAACCATGAAGAGCGCACGGTGTATTAAAGAAAAGCTCGACTGAATGATATTCCAGCTCAAATCAAGCAGATAAAATCGATATGGCCATGACATTTACTGCAAGCAGTAAGATAACCGATGTTACTTTAAAGTAACAGCTGGCATTCTAAGAGAAATTGAGGGTGCCAGCAGAGTCGCAATGAACCAGATATGCAGGTGAAATTTGAAAATTCGCAAGGATAGGATCTTCATTTACTCCACACCATCCTGATTGACGGTTTCGTCAGGGATACAAAACGTAAACGCAGCACGTTTAGAAAACGAAGAAAAAGGCTACCCAGTGTCTATGCATCAGCACGTCTTTCTGTATTTAGCATGTGTTATGAACAATAAAATATTTTTGAAAAATCAGCGCTTCAAGATGTCGCTCCGCAAAAGTCGCTCAGCAGCCTTCTGCCTTTTCTAAAACCTCTTCGCCCCTTTCTTTTATTGAAAATGAAGACAGCAGATACGCCCAGGAGAATAACGAACCTTGAATTCGTCTGGCAGAACTGACAGCATGACCTCTATCGCTTGTTGATTTATATTTTAAAGAAAAAACATAGGAATGAAGTCAGGTTGCATTGCAAACCAAGGAAAAAAATTCCCGAAAAAACCAAAAGGAAAGCACTGACAACACTTCAGCCCACGCATCGAAACGGACATGTTCCTTTGAAGCCGACGTGACGTGGGCAGCGATGGGCTGACTTCCTTAAAGTCTAATGCGACACACCACAGAGCAACGACTGCACGTACCCTGCTGCGTATTTATTTTATTACTTTTCATTTTGGAGCTTACTCCTTTGGAAAAATTTTGCTTTATCATGTTTAGAGGCCGTTACGGCGCTCTTCTATGTGGAACATGCACTGTCAGTTTGCTCTTTGCGAACCCTACGTTTTCTTTTTCTTTTTATTGCCTTGTTTTCTTGTTACACGTCACCTCGGCTACGATAGCAGGGCCGGGATCGATGAGCCGAAGCGATGCTCCAAATATGATCAGTAGTGCGCTGAATAAATATACGCTGCTCTCCTCTCTTCCTTCTACGCTGTAATGCTGATGATAAGTCACAGAAGTGCTTCGGAGCGCTGTACGTGCCATACTTGCATAGCTGCGTTCTCTGGGATTCATTATCATGAATTCGAATGAGATATTGCAAGTGCGCATCAGATGTAATGCGATGTTAGGCCATGGTACTGATACCGACTACTGGAGGTGAATTGAACTCTAAACTCTAAAGTTGTTACTGGAACAAATGCAATATACGCAAAAAATTGAAAATTGGTGGTTGGCGAAAGGAAGTGGCGCAGTATCTCTCACATCTCGGCGGACACCTGAACCACGCCGCAAGGGAAGGGATAAAGGACGGACTGAGACAAGAAAGGAAGAAAGAACTGCCGTAGTGCAGGGCTCCGGAATAATTTCGACCGAAATAAATTCGCTCGAGGTTTGGCTGGACACAGTAAATTTGGTATTAAATGTGCACAAAAGCAGTGTGCTAGTTTTTACAAGCACATGCCTTTATATATATCGCTACATTATCGCTTGGACAACATACCTCAGGTGGAATCTTTGAGGTATCTAGGCGTCATTTATGATGCCACTATGGATTGGCGGCCCCACATCAAGACTAACGTTGAGGAAGGTGAGCGTGCACTTGGTAGGCTACTACGAATAAGTAAAGGAAAATTCGGCATGCGCCGGGACACGCTTGTACTTCTTTACAAAGCCTATGTCAGACCCATTTTAGAATTTGGCTGCATACTCTTTTCTGGCGCCCCTAAATATAAGCTTCATCCGTTGCTGCTGTTAGAAAGGCGCGCACTGCGCCTCTGCATAGGCCTCCCTCAATCAGTTTACACCGCAGTTCTGTACGTACAGCATCCTATTCCGGAGCTTAACTTCCGTTTCCAGCTTTTAACGGTCAGGACTTTTTTTCGGGCATTTGAGCCGGCTCCCGGTGTGGCTACACCTATTTTTGTCTCGCACCCAGCCCTCTTTCTCACTCCTCATTGGCCAAGGTTCCGCCTCCCTCAAGTTGTTTTTACTCAGAACCTTTTATCGAACATTGGTGTGGATCTCAGTTTTGTATGCATAGATGGTTGGGCGCGTCCCCTGTAGATATCGCTTTTGATTATATTTTGCCACCTAATGCGAAGCATCTGCCTGCAAGGACATTAGCTGGACTCCTCTTTGATCACCTTGCTCATTTCCCGCACCATACTGTGATTGCTACAGATGCGTTTGGTGCCGGCCAGAAGGCAGCGGTTGGTATTTATTTCAGTCTCTCTCGTGGAGCTTTTCGGCTCGAGTCCAGGATTACACAAACATATTTCTAGCAGAGTTTATGGCTATTGGGCTGGACGCTTTGAAAATCCCCACAACTTTTTCTCAGGTGATATTCCTATCAGATTGTTGGCGCTTGAGTCCAAACGAAATGCTTTTTTGAGACCCTCACTAATGTTTTTTTTTATTCCAGGATGGGTGAAAGAGCTGAGCTTCGTTTGGATACCATGTCACTGTGGTATTCTACAAAATAAAGTAGCAGCCATTTCGGCAAAATCAGCTCTAAATGCACCTGTTGCCTGTAGCGTCCCTAATCTTGTTCTTTTCGGAATGACCCGATTTCAGCTTTTTCAGTTTACAACCGCCGCGTGCAACGATCCCTTACTCTCTCATGTACCCATGGACGACTCATCCATGTAAAACCCGGCAGTGCAAGGTAGCGATGACATTCATGCGGTGCAGGATTCTCCATTTAAATATTTACTTATGTAGATGCGGGTTCAGTCCCATAAACGTGCGGCTTGTGGTGGAGCCGAAACATTGAAGCATTTCCTACTCTCTTGCCGGCGGATTGCACATCAGAGAAGAGCAACCTAGAAATTTCCATTACAAAGTTGGGCCTCACTTTGTCGGTTCATCTCCTCCTCTCTTTCGCCGCGAACGCCAGGGGTTTTGCATTGCATCAAGCTTGCGAATACCTCCACAATTACATAACCGCTACCGGCAGATTTCCTTGCTAATTGTTTCCAAAATTTTCGCATTTAGAAGAACGTATGGGTATTTTCATACATTTAATTCTCAGGTATTCTCTCCCGATATTTTGTTTTTTCTCGTTTTTTTAATTACTCGTGAATTTCACCCAAGGCACAATCATTAGCTCGGCACCAGTTTACATTCTTCTACGGAGTCTCCCCAATGAACCCTGGCCAATCCCCCGTCGTGGGTATGTGCCATGTCACTAAGGCAACAACAACAATTTCGACCACCTGGGGATCTTTCTTAAACGTGCACTGATATCGCACAGCACACGGGCGCCTTTGCGTTTCGAATGAATCAATATAATTATTCAGCCTTGTTTTTCTGGCCAGATTGGTTCTTGCATGTCTATGACATGACATGGAATATTCATTTGAGTAATCCCGAGATAGCAAACGGCCGCTCGTTTTGAAGCACAATATTACACACACACGCACTAAGACAATACACTGCAAGCTTGTTGGACTAACCAGCGGCTTCTACCTCTTCGCATCGTCTACTACTTTCATCAAAGCGACGGAAGCAGTTGGTTGGTATTTCATCGTAGTTCTGTTGTAAAAAATGAAGAAACGCACACGATGTTATCGAGAAATCCCGCAATGGACGACTTCACCATGTTTCAATATACACAGTCCCAAATGGCCTGGTGAGGATCTTATAATCTGTGCTCCTGAACGCTTCGCACATTCGCACCGTCTCCAGCATGACTTCAAGAGGACGATAACTTCTGTGCCAAGGATAATAAGGTGGCTATAAATCAAGGGTGACAACAGCATACTGGTTTTTCTGTTTTGTACGATTACTGCTGTCACACATTGAGATCGACAGGCCTTACGAGTTTCGAGCAGCGACGTTTCTGTTGTCGGCTTGGATATATAGTTAGTTGTCCAGACAAACAAAGGCAAAACGTTTCGTGTAAAGAGGTGCAAGCTTTTGTTTTAGTAGCGATAACTTTGTTACACTTCTTATAGCAACAGTAATGCGCTTCATGACAGATGCCGCTAATTACTGAGCTGTTCTCTTCGGTATTGTGTTTTAAAGAATCTTTGCATTTCTTTGGTTAGTTGCGCTTAACGCATATGGAAGCCGTTTCTCGATGAACACGACATCACATCACTAAAGGGGGAAAGCTTTTATTAATACAGTTCGTTGAAAACTGTGCAGACGATTCAGATTCTCCCTTGTCTAACCATTTTTTCACCTTGAAGAGAAAGGTACTCGCACGAGGTGATGGCCTTTACCGATGTGAAATGATAAGAGTCTCCCAAGACATTCACAGTGGTCTAGAAGCCGCTGTTGAGGTGAAGGCCTCCAAGGTACTGCTCCGCTTCTTGAGAACTTCTGTCCGCCTGGACGATAGGCTGTGACGGTACCCAACACTTGCTGACTTTGCCTTGTGACTTTAATTTTCTCCATTTTTATCCTCTCATCTCTTTCTCCCCGTGCAGGGTAGCAAACCGGTTATTCTTCCAGTGAACCTCCCTGCATTTCCTCTTCCTTCTGTTGCTCCTCCTCTAGAAGCCATTGCTTCATGCTAGTATCGCTGCTATTGCGCTGACAATAAACTGCGCGACGCAGTTCCTTGATCACTCAGTCGACGCATTTTAAAGCAGCGCTCCTCCTTTTCCTTCCAGTCCTTCCAGGGTAACTGCCGTCCCGGCGGTTTCCACGTTAGCCACTCTCCGGTTAAGCCTTCATAAAGTCTCGCCATGCCATTTTTTTTCACGGTAACCACCGTCTGGTTGGGGATTCCCTGGATCTCGCCATACACTTCTTTTTCTTAGGTAGCCATCTTCCGCTTGGGGATTACTCCGCTGTCGCGTTACGCTCTTTCGTCGGCGGTAACAACCCTCCGTATTGTTCATGTGGTAACCATCCTGCGGTTACGCGTTTCTCCGCTATTGTCATAACCTCCTCCTTCCAAGGTAACTAGCCACTGCTTGCGCCGACTGCTACTATTGTACCGAAGCGAAAGACAGGAGAGTGAGGTTAACAGCTGTCGCTGCATAAAAATAGCACAAATAAGCGCGAGTGACGCCTATGCAAATTGCGGGGACTAATGATTAAATTGAGCCTTGAATTGCGGTAGAAATGTTTTAGACAAAACTAGGAATAAGGTTATTCGGAGAAAGGAGCCTCGGTCATCGAAATGACGAAGGCGCTACCGTGTCATGGGGTAATACGTGTACGTGCGTTTTCTACAGGAAGTCAAGGTGGGAAAGATTGTACCAGCCGCCTCCGCTCTCCTGACGCCCATCTGGAGTACCGTAAAGGAAACCTGCAGGTGCATTCCCGTGAATTTTGACAGAAATACAGTGTGACAAGGAACCCAATTTGAATGCCCGTCGCAACTGCGGTACGTTCTCCAAGGTGATTCTCATCTCAGGTGAAAGGCAGCTGCTCCCGTAACGTTTATGGTTTATGGGAGTTCAACGTCCCAAAGTGACTCAGGCTATGATGGACGCCGTAGTGAAGAGCTGCGGTAATTTCGACCACCTGGGTTTCTTTAGCCTCCTCTGCATCGCACACTGTCCCTTTGTTTTTCGTCTCTATCGAGATTCGACCACCGCAGCCTGGATCGAACCCGCGTCTTTCGGGCCAGCAGCCGGGCGCCATAACCACTGAGCAACCACGGCGACTAGCTGCGCCCGTAAGCGTGTAGCAATAATAATAATAATAATAATAATAATAATAATAATAATAATAATAATAATAATAATAATAATAATAATAATAATAATAATAATAATAATAATAATAATAATAATAATAATAATAATAATAATAATAATAATAATCAATCAATCAATCTTTATTTTCGGTGCCCAGGAACAACCCAAAGGTCTTGGTGCTGGTACACCATTCACACGCACAAAATGTAAATTTATTTCACTACAAAGGAAGACACTCAGGGGAGGTAATGCAGCAGTCAAGGCGATAGAAAAAAAAAGACATATAAACTAGGCGTGACAGCAAGCATGAAGCAAAAAAGCGAAAACAAGAAAACAGCGAGAACAGCGGTAAATGAAAACAGCTAGAACAGGCAACAGACATATAAATAACTAATGAAACAATAAACAAAGAGAATGAACGACCGATAACAGCCAAGTACAGCATATAGCAAAATACAAACAAGAATAAAGCCAATACCAATATGAACGAATATGAAACCTCTGAAATACAAGCTAGAAATACAATCATACACAATAAGAAACGTAATTAGTGAACGCGTTACAGACAATCAGGCGTGAGTATACAGTATTAAAGAAATAATATTAATGAAAACAAGTACACGTGATGAACAATTAAGGAGAGAAAAAACAATATAATACCGGTGCAAACGCACAAGTGTAGTAAAAACAAAATGCATGAAAGGGGAAGTTATGTATGAGAAAAAGAGTGCTCAAAGTGGAACGTCACGGACATCCAATATAAAGGAAGGGAGAGAATTTTCGAATATATCTAGGTGAGGACAAAGAGAATTAAACAACTTTTGCATTCTGTCCAGAGGGGAGATGGAGTGCAGGAGCGCAGAAACTTGGAATGGTCTGAATTCCCTTATGCTCTTTCGCGGTACACGCAAAAGGATACGCGCTAGGAGCTGAGGGCATAGAATGTGACCATGAAGAAGTTTATACAAGAAAATTATATCTGCCCTCACGCGACGGCAGCTAAGAGAAGGAAGCTGCAGTGAGTTACTCCGTCTGGGACGAGAGCTGGAAGTTTTGCAAGAAAACCGATGTTGAAATATGCGTAAAAACTTTAGCTGAACTCTGTCGATTTTTTCACAGTTCGACTGGCAAGTGCCGTTCCAAACAACAGACGCATATTCCAAAAGCGGCAAGCATATGGAGAGGTAGAGCTTTAAGAAAGGGAGTTGGGATCGAAACTCTCTCGAAAGCCTGCAGATGAAGCCGAGTGTACGCATAGCCCGTAGAGCAATGCGTTTTGTATGAGAGGAGAAGCTGAGGCTACGGTCGAAAAGTGCGCCGAGGTCATTAATTTCATCAACCCTGGGCAGCGGCCTACCATTCACAGAATAAGAGTAGAGAAGGCTGTGCGTTTTACGCGTAAATGAGACAACCTTGGTTTTAGATGAATTGAGAGTGAGCCCATTCTTCAAGCACCAATCAGAGAAGGCGGATATGTCAGATTGCAATGACAAGCAATCGTGAAGAGTATGTATTGCCTTGAACATTTTTATATCGTCCGCATAAAGGAGAAATGAGGAGTTTTTGACCAATAATAATAATAATAATAATAATAATAATAATAATAATAATAATAATAATAATAATAATAATAATAATAATAATAATAATAATAATAATAATAATAATAATATTAATTGCTTTGGGGGGAACGGAAATGGCGCAGTATCTGTCTCATATATCGTTGGACACATGAACCGCGCCGTAGGGGAAGGGATAAAGGAGGGAGTGAAAGAAGAAAGGAAGAAAGAGGTGCCGTAGTGGAGGGCTCCGGAATAATTTCGACCACCTGGGGATTTTTAACGTGCACTGACATCACACAGCACACGGGCGCCTTAGCGTTTTTCCTCCATAAAAACACAGCCGCCGTGGTCGGGTTCTAACCCGGGAACTCCGGATCAGTAGTCGAGCGCTTCAACTACTGAGCCACCGCGACGGGTACGCGTGTATCAATCAAAACTCATCATGCATTGCTTAAAGCACACACAATAGCGATAACGTGGTTAACGTGTGCGCTCTCGACACGTTAAGCTTCAACTGCACTTGATCATTTCTGCGCATCATGAACCAGCATAAAACTTGGAGAAAGCTTGGCCTTTTTACCCCAGCTTGCCAGGAGAGTGGTTCTGCGTTCCTTCTCAAAGTTTTACGAAACTCGTACATGAGTGTAAGCGCGAAAACGTGTCAAGCTGCTGGGACATTGGCGTCTCACTCAAGTCTATGAATGACGATAGTCGCGGCTACTTAAAGATCGAGAAGTTAAATGTAATCAGGCGACTCTTGCAACAGACTAAAAAAGAAGCGAATTTGTCTTCAGCGCCACAGGAAGCCGTGCAAGACACGCTAGGAGAAATACAACGAGCGACTGATGCAAACATATGTTGGTCATTAAAGGCTTTTAAAAACAGATTCTGAACCATTTTTTCTGGAGCGTTTCGCAGTATATGCGGTCCCTACTGCTCCAGCAAGAAAACAACTGTGTGAACGACCGCTCTGCGGGCAGTGCCATAGTAGGGCTATCGAGGCAACGTGTGGGCAGCTTCTCTTTGGGCGGAAACGGCAATGAGAGTCGTAACGCCGGTAATACTGCACAACTTAAGCATTATTCTTAAAATACGTTCCTGCACAAAAACCATCAAATTCTTCATTGAATAAAAATAAAAAAGCCATTTGTAGATAAGGGGGTGCTACCATGTTTAGAAAATACGAAAAGTGATTTCAGTGAGTGTCTCGTTATTTTTATTGGTGCTACATTTGGCGAAGACCTTTGGGAACACCAGCGAGGAAAGAAAGAAATGGTGTGGGGTCATAAATTCAGGCTGGAAGTTTACAGAGAAGCAGCCTCCAAACAAGCAAGAAGCAGCCAGGCTTATCTTCCTCCTGTTGTTTTATGGCTTTCTTTGTGATAGGGGCAATAGACGCAAGCCCACAAAGAGCGAGAAATAAGAATAGGTGTCAAACAAAGGTCGTAAAACCACGAAACAAAAGCGGTCTGCATGAAAGTATACTTTTGAATTGAATATTACCGTGCGATATTGAGGCCACCGTTTTGAATTTTCTAACCGTAATTTCAGCAAAGAAACAGTAAATGTTATGCTTTTTGTGCACGTGTACCACAACGCGAAGGCCACTAAAACGAAGCTATTACAAATTTTGACGGGCTTCAAGATTTCTCCCGTCGGTATTTCAGAAATTCAGAGGCTGCTGCGAAACATATAACGCACCATTTCCTTATCCTTTCATGAAACTTCGACATTTTTCGGAAACCAGCGGGCTACGGGTATTTCGGTGAACGTGACATGCTTCTGCAAAAAGAATATAAAGTAGAAAAAGATATATGATTGTGACCGCCAAGTTCCTGGAAAGGGTCATTGAATTTTGATGAGCACACACTGCATCTTGCTTATGTCGAAAATAGCCAGAGTGGAAATGCCGTTTTTTTTCCGGACCGAATGAAAACACCTTTCTCTCCCACATTGCGCAGGTGAGGACCCTGATGAAAGCTGCAAAGCAGCTGCTATGTTTAGCAGAAGGTATCGAGGAAAGGACTAAGTGACAAAAATAAATGAAACATTCCATTTACGACGGCAACCATTATCCGCATTGAAATTTAACGGCTGTTATCGTCAAGCCGATGAGGTATTTTAGCCTACCACTTTCGCCAACAATGACGCCAACGCTATACGTTTATTTTGGGCGTAAAAGAGTTCAGTTATTAATTTTCCGCAGTTTGAACAACCTCTCTTAAAATAGTTTCCCAAAGTTCCTTCCTTCAAAAACCAAATATGCTGGTATCAACTGCACATAATTCAATGTTCCACCGAAGCACAAGTATACAAATTCCCGCCGCAATTGAGACATCTATTAAAAAGCATCAACGAGAAAATTTTCAAACTTTGGTAGTGTAAATGCTTCCACCGTAGGTATAGTGGGAACTACGGATATGTAAAAAGAAAATTGATTAAACCCTGAATGTATTACGCGTAGGAGGACAAACTTCCGCCTGGTCAGGTTGCACGCATCAAACCGTCGTTCATCACAATAATTCTTCTGGCGTTGGTAGAGAATGATGGATGGCTTCAAAATTTCATAAAGGCAGTCTTCCAGGTACCGTGCGAACTTTTTTGTCCTGTTGTGCTCGTGTGAGTTTGAAGCTTCAAATCTTTCCGAGCCTAACTAAACTAAAAAAGGTGTTTTTATTAGAAGCGGCAAGAGAAATATCAAAGCTTTTGGAATATTTTTATATAACCTCACTGTCGCACATCATTCTTGTTTTACTTTTCAAATCTTCAAAGCGCTTGATTTCCCCGAATACTCAGTGCACACGGAGAATTTCTGCCAGAGATGAAAACTGACTTGATGATAAGCAGCGACTCTATTTGCGTTGCAACCGAACGAATGGAAAGCTAGTGCTTCAGAACTTTTAACGAAATTAGGCTTCAAACCAATCGAAAAGGCCATACCTAGCAAGAAGTTAGTTGGTTTTGTAAGAATTACAGCTTAATATATTGAACTAATTCACCACACTCAGATTTTCAAACGCCAAAATTATCTGAGGGCCTTATCCCACCATAGCGTATTTAAAACATAAAATTGAGCAGGGGAAAAGAAACAGGAGAGAAGCAAACAGAACGAGCTCAGTGTAGAAGAAATGAATTCCAACAATTAGCGATGAGGGGTAGTTGGTATGACATGATTACAAAACATAAAACTGAGCAAGGGAAAAGTGTCTTGTCCCCTGCTCAGTTTTATGTTATGTAATCATATCATACCACCCAGCCCCTCAGCGTATTTAAGCGTCCACCAATAATTTGCGGGTCTTTGTCCACTGACCTAAAGACTTGATTCATTCCACCTGGAAATCAATGATGACGGTGGATTTTTATGGCGCAAGGGCGTCTGAGGCCAAAGAGCGCCATGGCACAAGGTTTTTTCCTGTCGCTCAAGGTGGGGTCAAAGACACATTTCCCAACCATTTCACTCTAAAGAAGCCAAGCACCAGACCAGGGCAAAACTTCTACCCATTGTATCATCAGTTGGTACCCGGCGGCACTCCGGATCAAACCCGCGCCTCCGCATGCGAGCATCTGGAAACCGAATGATTTTGGTCAAGCGAAACCGCCACTTGCTACGGATGCAGCATTCTGAGGTTCAGCCTGTATTTTAATACACAACGTTTGAACTGCCAAGCAGGGTGCAGCCCATGCATCGCTTTGGAACCTTACACTGAACAATTCGCAATTTTCGTGAGGTATCGTTAAAATACAACTGGATAAAGACACCTTCCAAAATTTTATACGAGAAATAAGCTCATGTTTGCTTGAAAAGATGTCGAAGATAGCTCTGATAGTTCAATTCATCGCAACATTTAAACTATAATGCTAATTGAGGTTATTTTACTCTCACCGATCCAAACCGGCAAATTTTTATTAATTGACATTGCAATGGGGTACACAATGAAATCAGCTTGAACGCAAATAAGTTGAATGAGCATAGGCCGTTTCAAACCCCAGGCTGCAAAATCTCATACTCAGGACTTTAAAATATTTGGAACGCTTCCACGCCTTGTGGACAAAGAGATTTGATTGCGAATCGTGTAGCAAAGAGTAAATATTGTCTCACTTTGTCAGTATGGAGGGAGCTTCAGGCCCAATCGGAAAGCTTGTGGTTTGTTTTTAGAACTTTGTGGACCCAATGTTTATCATATAGACATCAAATGTTACCCAACGATTGAAAAAGAAGGCTACCATGAATTCGTCCATCCGTCCGTCTATATATCTCTCACTGCTCGCCTGCACGCCGTCCACCCTGCTCGCATGCTCCGCTGCCCGCATGCATGCCTGCCTTGCTGTCCGCACGCTAGCTGGTACACAGGCCCGCCTTCCCGCCTGCCCATTGTTTTATCCGTGAATTCGGTGCGTCCGTCCACCCGTCTTTGAAGGAATGCTGCGTTTTGCTACAGATAGTGATAAAATAATGACTAATGATCATACGCTCTTCGGAAGTAGCCACGCGGGGTATAGGGCTTTAAATTATTAGCAAAGTATCCTGTATTAGAAGGAAAGACAGGTTCAGAAATCCCCAGAATTCCAAAATTAATCGAGAACCTTTCACCGCAGCATGCCGCAGCTGCATCATGTGTACAACCTGTTCTGCTCAAACTAATTGTACGTTATCTGTGTATACGAGGGGCTGGCAGGCGAAGTTTCAAGTCACATTTACAGCATGATTATCATTTGTCTCCAGAGTTTGCTGCATGGCGGGCAGCATGTGCGTTATGTGTGCGGTCCTGAAAATAAATCAGTATGTCACCGCACCCAGACCACGGCGACCATTACGGTAATGGCGCCAGATTTTCGTGCGCGTCGTTCACCTCGTGCGCACGGCTCTGGAAATTCCGCCACAGTGCGACACGAATCAGCTTTATTTCCACCGGGACCTCAGTGCGCTACACGGGTTCATTTCAGTAGTGCAGCCGCTGTACTCCAGGGCTTTCCGCGACAAGGGTCGCGGTGAAGCACCCCAGCTTGCGACAGGGTAACCGATGTCTTGCTCCTTTCAACACCTTCGCACTCTACTTTTATGGCTTTCTTTATGTATTTGTTTGTTTTTCTCCTGATTTTCTTTTTACCAATGCATTTTATTTTTTTCGGCATCCTCAGCTCGTCTCCTTCGCGTCTCTGCCGCTGATAGCTTACGAGAGATGAGAAAAAAAGCAAATAGGGGCCGGCTTTCGAGGATTGAAAAATTCACGACCGCCAAGTGTGTACGAAAAAGAGAAGCAGTCGTAATGCTCGAATTCTCGGGAAAGTGTTACTCTGGGGAAGATATGAAGGAAACTGGTTTAGTTAGTGAGTTTTAGGGGGTTTAACGTCCCAAAGCGACTCAGGCTATGAGGGACGCCGTAGTGAAATTCTCCGGGAATTTATACCACCTGGGGGTTCTTTCACGTGCACTGACATCGCACAGCACACGGGCCTCTAGAATTTCGCCTCCATTGAAATTCGACCGCCGCGGCCGGAATCGAACTCGCGTCTTTCGGGCTAGCAGCCGAGCGCCATAACCACTCAGCCACCTCGGCGGCTTATGAAGGAAACTGGATTCCCCCAAAATATACATGAAATCAAATATACTTTTTTGACGGTATTAAACACGGTTAGTAAGATTATATTCAGGGCTACAGGAGGCATCGTACAATACACGGTTCCCGCTGCCCGACACTGGAAGTTCCTTCTCATCTGTTTCCAAAGCCGGGCTTGAGAAGGCAACGCTAGATCTGACTTTCAATTGGCGTTTATATTCTCAACTCGAGTGCTTCTATCTCCTCCAAAATGCTAAATATTTCCTCAAAACATCACTGCCCCATCACTTGTTTTCACGCTTCTCAAAAGCACTCTCAGGAGCATGCAAATTCTTGCTGTTCAGCTATTGTGACTATTGCTCGCATATACTATTAGAACAATGTCAGTTCAAGGTGAGCGTTTGTGGTGTGTGCGTTTTTGTTTTCATTTTTTTTCTTGTACAGCGTTATAGACTCTAAAGAATCCAATGCAGCTCGACCACCTTTATCTTCTTCAAGACTTTTCATTGCGAACTTTAATTTCTACAGGGTAGCTCAAGTGGTATATAACTTCCAACTTCCGCTCTGATATAGATTTTTTTGACAGGAGTGATCGTCGCATCAATAGCAACGCAACCGGCTATCAGTTAGGATGTTTGCGATCAACGCGCCGTGAAGGTAAGAAGATAATCTAGGGTCTGAATATGGCCCCCGAATGCTTCTTTCAGTGTCACTTTTTTGCCAAACTGATGAAGTTTTCAGGCCGTTGACCCAAAAATGGCCTCTATTATAAAATATTTCGTGTAAACATGTAATTTTAGATCGTTACACGAAGCAACACCGGAACCAATCAATCCTCTTTCCGTGAGTTTCTTTTCCTTCTTTCACTCAGCCTAGCAAGCTTCTCTCTAAGTAAAGGTTATATAATCCGAGTCTTAATAAATGAAAAAGTACGACATTTGTGGAACAAGAACATGATCACAAATTTAAAGAAACGATTTTTTCTACCAGCTATACACAGGAAAACTTTATTAAAGGCGCACTCATCATTGTCACCGTTTCACGATTCTCAAATTTTGCGGGCCGACGATAAGCCATTGACAAAATAAAAGCAGCTTCAAACGAAATGAAATCCCATTCAGGACGCATCTTGTCCACCAAGCCGGTCGCGATTAGCACCTGACGTGGTTGAAAGCGACCAATATGGAAAACGACCCTAGGCTCAACATAAAGGACAGCCTATTCAATGACCGTGGCTACGCGCAACAAGAGGACAACACGAGGCAATCTTCAAGTGTTTAGTGTGGTTTTTCTTTTTCTTGCTTTCATAAATTGATCAATCAAATAGCGGCCAGAAGTTTGCACCAAGTACAAAGAACCATGAATAAATCCAGAAGTCGCTGGACTGAATGACGGGATAATAACAAAAAATAGGCGGCCTCGATAACTCTCAGCTTCTACAGTTCAAGTGTGGTTCTGTTCCGGCTTAGACACTGAAAGGAGCCCTCTAAAACATGTCCTCGCTTGGAGGGCACTCTTGAGCCACCCTGGGATTTCACTGAGCACAACAGGTTTAGTCAAACCTAAATCCGCGTGACGAAGTAGCGCGAGTGGGAGAAAAAATATGCGAAAAGACGCACTCCATATACGAAGGCCTCCCGCCCACTAAGCAGAAAAAGTGTTTTTACACGCACATGTTTTGGACAGTTTAGTGAGCCAGTCGGAAATAGGGACAGGAAAGTGGAAATCGGACAAACATTCACACAAGAAAGCTAATTAAACGACGTGGGCGAGGAAAAACGTCACGGTGATATTACGCAAGACCGAAAATTTTCGCACGCTAGAGCAAAGTTGTGAAGAGTAAAAATGGAAATTGGTTTTTGAGGAAAGGAAATGGCGCAGTTATTGTCTCATATATGTTGGTGTACACCGGAACCGCGCCATAAGGAAAGGGAGGAAGGTAAGAATTAAAGAAAGAAAGAAAAGAAGCGCTACAGTAGTGGTGGTCGGAATGGAGGTCTCCGGAATAATTCCGACCACCTGGGGATCTTTAACGTGCACTGACATCGCACAGCACACGGGTGCCTTAGCGTATTGCTTCCATCGAAACGCAGCCGCCGCAGTCGGGTTCGAAACCGGGAACTCCGGATCAGTAGCCGAGTGCACTAACCACTCTGAAAATAAAAATTTTGCCTGTCTAACCGTTGCAAAAAGTTTAGATGAGACTTTATTTATCATATTTCTATTCATAACCCATTCCTCTT
Organism: Amblyomma americanum; assembly: GCA_030143305.2. Classification (NCBI taxonomy): domain Eukaryota; kingdom Metazoa; phylum Arthropoda; class Arachnida; order Ixodida; family Ixodidae; genus Amblyomma; species Amblyomma americanum. The sequence goes on from JARKHS020014374.1 coordinate 162,804, forward strand.
CTACCTTGCCACTGGCCAGTATCGCCTTCAATTCCAGAGCCCCCGAATGACACAGCCTTCTTAAGTGAAAATCATAAACTCTCTGCAATCAAGTGTTTTTGTAAGTCTTTGCGCAGCTATTTTGCAATAGACACAAGAACAAATGTATTAGTCAGGATTAGTCAAGGAAAATGGTTTTAAACAATCCAAACCATGGTGTTTCTCGGTTCCTTATGTAACTAATCGAAATGACCGCGTTACACGGGATTTCTGCTCTATGTATTGGGTCTTTTTTGGACTGAAATATAAAGTGTCCGTTATTACACCAACCATTCAGGAGATACCAACGTTTTTTTCGTCAACGCAGCGTTTATATAAACCAAGAAAACAGTAATTAGTGTAGTTAAATCAATTACTTCTCATCGTGAGGAGCTTACATATACTGATTCTTGCGAACAGCTCGCCGCAATGTTTTGCACACTGACCATGCAAGTTATTATGCGTCGTTACATGTTGCTGTTTCTACGGCGAGAAGTAACTGCCTGCGCAACATAGTCCACACTAACAATGACCGTAGCCAGCCAAGACCGTTCTATGTTCACATGCAAAATGTTTAACGGTATGACCGGTCCTGAATTATACCTTATATAGATGACCCCATGTAAATACCGATCACGTGTTGAAATGTAAAGACAGCATCTCGCTCATGCACTTCGAGGTAGATTTTTAAATAATCAGTATGAAGAAATCGTAAGTGTTGGAACTTTTTGAGTGCATTACAATGTTGGAAGGTTTTGCGTTACCTCTTGATACAGGCCGTGTTGTGTTTTTTTTTTTAAGTTCACTCCAATTATCCTTCTCTTTTGGTGCACGGTTGGTAACAATGATGACCTTGTAGTTGCAAGTTGTAGTCCCTTCCTTTGGTTTCTTCCCTCTCTTTTTCTCTCTTTCCACAGGATTCGGTGCGTATTCTGGCTGGGCCCATTAGGTAGACAATTCTGTTTTCGACCGGGCCGTTGGGCGCACTCAACTAGGTACAGGTAGCGTCTGCGCAGGCGTAGCTCACGCCTCTTTTCATTTACCTCATGTCAGCTGAAGCTGCATCGTTTAACTAGGGGTCAACTTTTCTCGGCAGCGCTACAGAGACTGGTCAAAAAAGGGGGGGAGACAGGCTTTTGACCACGTGCTAGGGAATGCGAGTTCTTCATTGCTCTGGCAGGAGGCGCAGAATAATTAAAGTGGAGAAGCTATGGATCCGAACAAGGAACAACGAGACACGGAGGCAAAGTACCTTTCCTTTCTTTTCCTGCCTAGCCTCTTCTGCATTCCCTAGAAAAGTTGACCGCGATTATAACGCCATCAGTTTTTGTAGTGCGAAAGTAAATACTCAAAATGTATGCATAATTATTGCTAGCCTCTTTTAAACATTTCGAAAGGTTGGAGGTAGCACAACTCATGGGACCTCGTAGGATGCATATTTTAGTTTTTTGGAACAAGTGAAACTGTACAGTTTCCAATGGCCTGATGGCCAATCCCAAGGGCACTTTGAAATCATTGGCTCTCTGGATGTGGCTTTACTCAGTAAAGTGAACAAAACATGTAATTTAAAAAAAAGTTTGTAATGCACTCTTCTAGAGCTGTACGTTATAATGGAACACAGTCCTCACAACTTTTATGTATTTTCTTTGAGAATTCGTTTCAGCGTAATGTACTAGCGAAGAACTTGAGGTAGTGGTGCCCTAGTTGGTGCATGCTGTCGTAGGAGTCTCACAACGATTGCACCCTCGGTGCAGAATTCAGTCTCAATCAGTTTTCTACGCCTTGAACGATTAAAATGCCCCTTGTATGAAAAGTTAGAGCTCGCGCAAACTGTGCAGTTATGAGTTGCAAAGACGCAACATTTCAGGGAGCTAATTTTGAGTCAGAAAAATTTTTCTACTCAGCGTTTTGGGGTCTTTAGGATGAAGAAAAAAAACGTTCGAAACCTTCAGCGTTTATCTCTGGCTTTTCTTGAAAACAGCACATCACTTCTGAAAGCTTCTTTGTTTTTCATCATTGATTGTATTTAACTTTCAGTATATTTCCTTTATTTATTCAAAGTGCGGGAGGGCTTTTAACTTTTTGATGAGAGCATGCGCTATTTTATTCTGTCCTTCAAGAAAACTTGTTAAAGGAAAACTGAGCGCAGGCTACGCTTGCTGCTTCAGGATCACTCAAGGACATTCTTCGAGTTGCACATCAGAGGGGCTGCTGAGAAAAAATTCAAAAATGATTTGGTCATAAACACTGCTTCGCCACAATAGCACTCTTCATGCGGCAAACACAGCTTCAAAGGACGCACAATAAGAAATTTAGTGTATAACGGATTTCATCCATTAACTCATGCTCGGTATGCTACTGGCATAAAGATGTAGGCTCTTGTCAGAACATTAAATTGTAGGCCTGTGCGCATTTTCGTTAAAGGGCCTGCGCATGTTGGCACTAGATTTGGGACCAGTACTGTGCCGAGGGTGTTCATATGTTGTCTGAGTTACCGTCCACGGCAACAATAATCTTCGGGACAGCTATTTTTCCAAAACTGCGCTGATTGAGTACGCTGATTTTCAGGAGTGCCTGGGAGATTTGTCGATATTTTGAGCAGCTCAGATGGTCTTAATAAAAGCATACAGTGGAACATTGTAACCACTAAGAGCTTCGAAATTTCGCAGCGAAGCAAATGAGACAGCCTCCAAAACTGCTTTCATAACATCAGTGGACCGAGCTACTGGTAATGAAGTATTCGACATCCCGAACCACTTAATGTATCGGGCACCAATAACTTCCGTCATTTACCGATTCCGCGCAATGTTGGTATCTTTTCTTGGTTTCCACCGCAAAAAATGTGAAGCATTTTTTATGATCTTGGATCGTGTTTTTCTTTCTCATAACGTGGCATCAATTGTTACACTGGTACAATGGCTCTTTTTGCAATAAAGGCTCCGATATGGCGACCCAGAAAAGGCGCTTAAAGCCATTTTACGAGAGCCATACGATGAAAGAAATGACATCTGTTGAAGCTCGTGAAACTGTGCACCCTTCGTTAATGTGCCATCAAAGCCACGCGACGCCATTTACCGCTTTGAGCGCTGCATTCTATTCACTTTTGCAAAAGAAGCAACAAATGTCAGAAAACTAAGTGCTGCATAAAACATCTGCTTAAAACAGTGCAGGGTATGTTAGTTTGCGGATTTCTTCTTCTTCTTTTCTTTTCTTTGCACATCGGCTTTTGTGTGGGCTTATCTCGTAAACACCACGCAAGCTTAGCCTCAAATAATTTTCGGCTAGAGTGATGCGACGAATGTATGGCATGTCCCTCGATATGTCTTTGGCTATTATTATGAAAAACTTATCAAGCTACCGAAAAGCACCAGAAAAAAGGGGGTTTAATGTTAATACGTCATTAAAAATAAAAGCCAGGTTTCTGTTTATTTGGTGTTCTGATGCAATTATTTTGTTTTCTGAAAGTGATATCATATTCAGACAAATCAGTCGGTTACACTGAATATGGTTGAACAACTGTGGGGGCGGACGTTTAAGTCACCTTCAGAGTGGAATGCGATATCATTATAGTTTACATTTGCGGCACCTTCTGTTGCAAATTTTGTGTTTGTTTGGGTTAATATCTTTCCATTGCCGATCTATCGACAGCCATATTCATTTTGCTAGCTGAAGTAGCAGGTATCTACCGCAGCGGTGTCCAAGTAGATGTGCATCCGCCTCGCATGCGGGAGGTGCGGAGTTCGAGCCCCAGTGCCTCCGGGCAACCACCAGTGGTACAATGGGCACAAGCTTTCCCTTGGTCTGGTGTTCGGCTTATTTAGGGTGAAATGCTTTTGAAATGGGTCTTTGACCCCACCTTGAGAAATGAAAAATACCTCGTGTCATGGCGCTCTTTAGCCGTAGATGCCTTTGCGCCATAAAAACCCATAATCAGCATCAGTAGCAGGTATCTGCTTTGCTGCAGCGACATAGGAATCAGCCTCACCAGTCAATAAGTTAATTGTTTCCTTGCGGTGGGCAAGTTGCTTAGAGTCCGAGAAAGGTGGGCAGAGTTTGAAGACGTCACAAAGTCACGTGACCTATCTCGACCAATCAGATAATCTTGTGACCTCGATCGGCAGACTTTGTTCCCGATTTAAACTCTAATACAATCGCATTGTCCTTACCAACACAGCAGCCGCCATTTAATCCAAATCGTTTCAGGCTCAAGTCCATCTTAGTAGCGGAAAGAATAACATGATCAAGTGGCTCACGCATGCAATCTGGAATACTGCCTCGATATTGCTAATAAACTTTTATTTTAAAAGGAAAGAGTTTGTCTCGGCGTACTACCAAGAGAGCATAAGCGGGAGACGTTTAATATCTTACCTGTTACTCGTTCGTCCTGCATTATACAGCCAATTTTGTTGGTTCCTGTCTCCTGGAAATTATATTGCTGAACTGGAAAGTCTTAACGGAAGGCGATAAAGTTCATTTACAACAAGAACCTTCAAGTACAACAAGTACAGGCGCCTCAAATTTGTTTTTCATTTTCAAATGATTCATTTGGGACAACACGAAAACGCGTGATGTTTTGACCACTGCAAATTAAGGAACTGGGCATAGCCATGTGCGAATACAAATTTCATAATGGCCAGCCAAAGTTTTCTTCCTTACTCAACCAACCGAGATTGGAACCTGGTACCGAATGAAGTTGTCACCCGCATGTCTTTGAATGCATTTTCAGTTAAGTTGGCTCGACAAGCATAGACTGGGAGCAAGTGCCGTGATTTGTACGTGTTTGGTTCTTGTTAAGTTTACCTTTTTATGATTGTAGAGTTTTATGTTAGTTTTATTTCCTCCGGAGGAACCAGAACCTATGAAACATGCAGCATGTTGAAAAAGAAAACAAAAACAAATAAAGTTTAGACAAAGGCAACACGTTTTGTGGAATTCAACAGTACAAGAACTTCACTTAGGTTATAGAGGTTACCAGAGCTTGCTGAAGAAGGGGAGACACAATTTGTCTCTTATGTAAAAAACTGCTTATTTCTAAAGAATTAAAGTGTGTGCTGTGAATATCTCAAGAATAATAACAAGTATGAAGGCATCTGAACTTTGGTGAGTGTTATGAATTTGAAAAAGCTCAAAACTAAATACTTTATTTTCACAAATAATGTCCGTTGCATCTTTGCTAATTCAAGCAAATGTGCAATTAGGATGCTAATTGGTAGAATATTTTTCACTTTCACTGACGTGAACAAGGAGACAGCAAAGTTTTTTTAGAGGAAAGACACCATCCAGCACGCTATTATGAAAAGATGAAGAGGGTGATAGGGGGAGCAAACTGCCTCCTGGGATGAAAATAAATATAAAAATACCACATCATTTTGAGCTGATAGCCTTTATATAAAGTTTTTATCGTCAAGTAATAGAATTTATGGGCAGACACACGAAATAAAGACAGGAACAAGGAATTATTGCTCTTTCATTCGGGTAACTGAATTTTAACTTATGTGGTAAAGAAAAGGAAAAGACTTAGAAGAATTGAAAAACAGACATGATCGAAATCAGTAGCAGCTTACTGTGCGTTGCCTGCAAGATGTTTACTAAAGCAATCACTAATAGAACCTGAGGAACCTTAGACGTCAATCAACCAAGAAACCAGGCTGGAATTCGTAAAGGCTACACACGAATAGGTCATATTCGCGCCGTCAATGAGGTCATAGGGAAATGCGCAGAATACGACCAACTGCGATATGCAGCCTTCAGAGATAACCAGAATGAATGCGACTCGGTTTAAACCTCAGCATTTATGCCGGCATAACGAAAGGAGAATGAAGGGGAGTCTTATGTGAAAATAATGGAAGATATCTATAGTGGCTGCATATCCACCACAGTGCCCCATAGAGAAAGCAATACAGCACCAAGAAGAATGTCCGGCAGGTAGACGTGATTTCTCGAGTGGTATTCACCGCGAGATTACAGTAGGTATTTTGAGATCGTGTCTGAGAAGTGTTGAGTACAAAAGTCAATGTAGAATACCTTAGCAATCTGCAATTCGCTGAAGATAATGTCTTGCTAAGTAAACCAGGTGACGAATTTCAAAGCATGATCGAGAACGCAAACAGGCCAAGCACAAAGGTGGATTAAAATGTCTTGTGCCGAAAACTAAAGTGATATTCAGAATTTCAGAAGGCAAAGGCAGATGCGATAGGCAGCGAGGCGTTGGTAGTGCTCAGACAATACATTTACTTTGAGCAGGAAGCAAGCGCTGATCCTGACTACGAGAGTGAAATAACTAGAAGAATGAGAATAGGGTGAAGTGCATTTGAAAGGGGGCGCTCTCAAACCATTAATAATCATGTAAATCACTAAAGGCAATGCAGCGACCCATGGAAAGAAAAACGATACGTGTAGCATTAACATAGAGTCAGAGATCAGAGTGGAATAGGAAACCACACGACATTGGATGTTGTAGCCAGAATTAAGAACTATAAATGAGCAGGTGCCGGGCATATAATACAGAGAGAAGATAAGTGGTGATTGTGAAGCATAGCGGACCTGACTGAAGAGAAGAAAATTGTAGCAGATGGCGGCAGAAACTGTTGTGAGCGGCTTAGATTAACAACGTTGCCCGGATGAGGAGGCCGCAGCAGTCACAAGGCAGGGTTGATTGGAAATAAATGGGAGAAGCCTTTGTAGTGCATTAGACCTGGTTAGGCTGATGATAATGATTATGCCTTAATGAGTTCAGCTCGACTTTAACTCAACAAGTGCACAACCTTATTATAGTATTTTCTTTTATTAAATCTTACAGCAACCGTTGTTAATGGAACGCTACCGTTACCGGCAGCGTTGGCGTCGTCATTTGCATAACTGAGCGCCGCGTTGCTTGGTCAGCAAGCATTCCTGTTGCGCATGACGTCAATTCAGAGCACCACACCGAGTAGCCCGAACTCTGTGACGTCATCAGTGTCATCACAGTGCCTTTACGAGCATCACGCAAGACAACAAGGCAAATAACAATGAGTAATCAAAGTACTACACGCCACCGCGAATAGCTGATTCTGAATCACGCTTTAAACAGTGCCAACCGTCCTTTGAATTTTTTTCTCTTTCGCGCACCTTGGTAGTGCTTAGATGAATCAGCATTTTTAGGTGTACTGTTACCGAAAGTCGCTCTATTCTTCAAACCGTGGCTGATAAAGCAGTTCACGATGTAAAATCTGAGCCAGTCTTTATGCTGCGTCATTTAGAAAGAAACCACTCGAGCTTCTGAGGCATCCTCGCTTATTCAAGTCTCATTTCAGCAAAACTTGGTGCTGGACTAGTTGGTTAAGCATTTCGTTTGAAACAGGTCAGCGCTAAAAAAGACAAACACGGCGAGAGAACGACGACACAAGGGATGAGCGCTACCATTTCTGAGAAGGTGTTTAAGAATAACGGACCAGTTCACCTCGATCATTTGGCCGGCTTGAGACTTGAGGGAGCGGTACATCCGTGTAGCAAGCCACTCCGGGTATTGGCTACAGGTGAACTGGTCCGTTATTCTTAAACACCTTCTCAGAAATGGTAGCGCTCATCCCTTGTGTCGTCGTTCTCTCGCCGTGTTTGTCTTTTTTAGCGCTGACCTGTTTCAAACGAAAAGTCTCATTTCGTACCGGTTCATTGTTTTCTTGTCCACTGCATTGTCCGTAGACCTCATGTCTTCTACATCCACACTTATGCCAGGCATTGAGAAAGCACAGCGACTCTACCTTCATCCCAAATGGCCACACTTGAGCTTTTAAGCCACCCGCAGGCTAACTAATTATTCGACTGATAAATTAGTGCAACCCATTAACCTACACTCAGGTGATTAAATCAGTAAGCTCTGCGATCCTTAGCCCATTGTGAATGCTCTGAGAGCAATAGCCCCAAGACTTGTTCTGGTCGCTTTAGCGATCCATATCGAACACTTAGTGTAGCTAATAAAAACAACCCATAGCTTAGTTGCTGAAAACACACTTCAACTCAAAACGCCTCCTTTGACAACAGCGCCCAAAGCCTAGGTTCTAAATGGAGCGCAAATACAACGAGCACTCCCTGCTGTGGAAACAGAACAACTGGGTTCACGCACCGTAACATGAAGAGAATTCAGAGAGTAAAATGACACAAGTGCGAACGGCAAACTCCTGAAGAAAAGGCACAGAATTTGGTTCTCACACTGGGCCTTGCCACCAAGGCAGCGATCAGGGTCGAAAAAAAAACGAAGGTTAACCACTCTTGCACTGAAGCTACACACGAAAGGCAGGCACTGCTTGATGACTGATAGTGCTCACCGAAGCGACCGTGTGGACGGCACACGTTTTGTCAGCGCCGCAAGTTTTCACCTCCAGTGCGCCTGGCACTGGAATGTCCGGGGAGGCACGTGAGAAAAATATGTATCATTTTTAGTTCGATAACGAATTTGCCCCTTTAGCATCTTTTTCATCCCCTCGATTGTGCAAAAATGCCAGACCTGCTGAATAGCAAAAACTCGAGCGGGGAATGTGTTGAGAAGGCTAAGGAGCACTGAATGTTGAAATACAGATACATGCTTTTGTGAAACTTGCTGATCATCAAAAAGGATTCGTCCCTTGCCCATATTTTAGACACAGTGTCAATATTGCCATAGGCAAGAATATCACGACGGCGACGAATTAAAGAAGCACGAGCAACATCTCTCGTCTTTCTGTATATCAAAGTTAGTATAAAAATTCAAAATTTGAAATTCAAACACTCTGCATTCCCAAATCCAAAGACTCTGCAAAGTCGATAAGTAGATTTGATTTTGGCAGAATACTACTGCGATTAGTGATGAATATTTAGGTATTCTTTCTAAACAAATACAAGTGCGTATGGCTCTATTGGTGTTTATATAACACAATTGGTCGAAGCGCTAAATACATTGGTGAAAACAATCTTATCCCCTCCAAAACCTCCACAATCATGAACATGATCGTCACCGCAATCCTAACCAGGCAGTACTGACGATGAGTTTTATAATGATAGTAAATATTTAATGGTGATGGATCAGCGTGTGGCAGCATTTAGTACTAGAATACAAGAAATACGTCTGAAGGTAACATATTATTCAATAGATTACCCGTTCTTAACACTCGTCACACCGCGGCACGTAGGCTACACTTTGTCGCGCAGCTGAGGAATGGCTTGGATCCTTGCAGTCTGCAATTATAAAAAGATTCTCGCATCTGAATAATTTTCCACAGCAAAATTAAATACTGCAGCAAGTTTACTGCCTTCACTTGGCAGCAACTAGTGTTCGCATAATACGATATTCATAATTATTTACCTGTCTGGTCGAGGTGCCCTTTTCATTCCTCTCTCCTTAACGTACACTGGTTGCTAGCAACGGCTAGAAAGCGGGCTTCTGCCGTGCCTTATCGCGCTTTTAAGACTAAAACAAAGATAAAAAAACCAAGAGCATTTATAAAGGCGTCGATATTCTCCACGAACCGAATAAATATTCACACGCTCTGTACCAACTTCTCACCAAACTACTCGCAACCGCAGCATAAGAGGAGGAAGGCGCCGATGCGGCATTGTTAATGAACTATGCCCGAGCGGGAACGCAAAGAGACAGGGGCAGTAGCGGTCGAATGTGTGTGCGCCTCTGCTGATCGCTTCGCGGTTAGCGTGTGCGCCTGGTTGCCTAGCGATATCTCTCGTACGATCACTCCACCCTGGTGAACCTTCATACCGCCCAGCCCAAACCCTCCCTCGGCCCTACTGTTCAGCCACTAGTTGTAAGGTATTCCCGCTCCTTCACAAGGAGTGTCGGCACCCATCGAATTCCTTGCACTGCCTCAGAATAAACGAGCCAAGCTGGCCAAAGAGGAGCATTGATTCGAGTGCGCAGGATAAATGGGCTCAGCACAGCGGGGGCCATCATTAATTTTGAAGAACCCTCTCACTAGCGCTTCGTCTTCCTACTTCCTCCCAACTCTCCTGTTTCTCTCACTCTCTTACTGGCGATAATTTTTACATTTCTTGCCTTCCTCCCAAGCAGTAGCAAGTCGTGTGCAAGGAAAACATCCGGTACCGCTTACCGTTTCTCATAGCAAGGTAAACGATAACTTTGATTGGAAAGTAATCCTTCTGTTCGCAGTAATTTATTTTTTCCAAAATACCCTATATAAGGAGCGTTCAAGAGAAACCGAGACTTTTCTTTCCCGTTTATATGAAAAGGGATCTCGCCAGTTTTTGTACGTCATTTACACTTGGGGCAAGTCTCCGCTCTCACCGCATGATGGCTAAAAGTCTGTGTGAAACTGAAATCACATGCCAAACAAGATGGCGGAGCGCACGGTGAAAACGCACATCGAACAGCGAGTTGGAGCGTTCACACGGCAGGACAGGCCAGTTCTCCATGCTGCCCATTGCACGACATGCACATTACAGGAATCGAGCTGGGATATAATGCCACAACCTGTTTGGAATCCAGACCTCTCCCAGGGTGATTCCATCTTTTGGGGTATTTCAAAGAGTTCCTCGCGGGCTGCCACTTCCGCAGTGACAACAAAGTGAAGCATACGGTCTGATAATGGCGCGAGGCTGCGCTGACAAAACACGTGGGGGGGGGGGGGGGGGGAAGCAAGTTGGTACATAGCTTGTAGAAAGTGAACCGCAACAAAATGACAGCCAAAGAAGAAGAAATGACGCTTCATGCACGGTTAGCTCCGTGTGGTGTAGTGTTTGAGCGCCCACCCAAATATTCTTTGCATTAATCGTTTTTCTCTCCCTCCCTCTTTTTCTCTGCTTCATCTTCTAAAAGCTTTGCAACAACTTGTTTTGAATGAGTTATACTGCAATACCTTTCTTCTGGAGTAGATTCGTTTCTGTGTGTTTGTTCAGGTTCAAAACATGCATCAGTGGCATTATGACATATAAAGCGCACGTGTAATTATTATAAGGTATTATGGCATTGGCATTGGAGCACTAGTGACACGCTGAGAAACGTGTATGGCTATAGCTGGGGAATACATCGAGAAATAAAGCACAGTTCTTGCGCATAAGAACGCTCACGTACTGTGGCGAAAGACGAGAAGCACCGGTTTGACTTGAACACAGCTCGTGTGTTTAGTGTACTTTTGTAATAAACAGCCTGGCACTCATAACCGTTCATGAATAGTTAGTGTTCTGCTGCTACTGGTGCATATTAAAAATGTCTATATTTACAGAACAACCATACCTGAATAGATGTAGCACCTTAGAATTGGACTAAGAATTACGGCAACCGCAGTGTATTCACGACGAAAGGCTATTCGTTTTTCTTCTAATGAGAAGTGAAACAACTGCGACAAGTTGTTATCCCTGGCTTCATTGCGTACCTTGCGACGATTCTCCACAATTAACCTACAGGCCAACTCAAGCACTTTTCGCTCTGCGGATTTTTTGCGCGTACACTAATGAACTTCGCTGCCGGAGCGCAACTCAGTTATACAGGCAGATATGCTGCAAGTTACTCATAACGGGGTTAGACTTATAGTATCAGCAGTAAACCGACAAAGACGACTGAACTGGAGAAACGCTGAATAGAATTGGAGATCAACCCGGCTCTATCAAAGGGACGCCGAGGACAAACAGAAGTTTGCTAATTATGATAGGGCACAAACACACTCCTTTCGCCGGAAATGTAGGGCTGTACTGAATAAATCAGTCAGAAGTGGCGCTCGATCGTCTCTCTCTCTCTCTCTCCCTGTGGTCAGGTCATATTTTAGCGCTTCCGGAATGACGTATAAGCCCCAAGTAGTCCGATGCTGAAACCACGTAATGGAGTCACCGTCGACACCGAACCCCGAAAACCCAACTGAATGGAGACCAGCTATCCGATATTGTACGCACGGAGCTTTTTCTAGCCCGAGTTGTTGTTGTTCTTGGCCATCTTTTGTTCCTGCTCAGCGTCTTCCTGCACTTTATCTAAACCTTTGCTAGATGGGAATAACCTTTAATCTTGGAACAGCAGCAATATAGATATATAGCACAATGTCAGCAGAGGTATTTTGTCCAAAGGTATCGAGTAACTATAACAAACTGATTAATGTGTTGGTTTGACGGTCGACAGGTCAGTCGGTGTAGTCAGCCCAGTCTAGTTTAACATAATGTAGTCCAGTCTGTACACCTAATCAGCCTAGTTAGCTGAGCTGAGTTTAATCTAGCTAGAAAGCCCATAAACGCGGTGTTTTTTTTAATCAGTACAATTTCGTGCCACTATACTCAAACTGCAATTCGCACGCCTTACCTTAAAAACAGCATGGAACGTATCTGTTGTCAGAAAAATTTAGGCTTTTATTCAATAATAGAAAGACTAATTGGCCAGAGTCTTGAGGTGGGATAATGGATTTTAAACAGGGCCGATGACAGCGCGACAGGCGGTGACGATATAGAGACGACACACACACAAAGCTGACTGTAAGCAGCACCGCTTTTCGGCAACGAGAAAAAACAGAGGCAAAGTAAATAGGGAGAGAAAAATGAAGAAAAAGTGCGAAAATGAGATTCAGATACAATGGTCCAAGGTGCCATTTAACCTGACCTGTAACGTATGCGCCTCGCCTCCAAAGTCCCCGAAGGCAGAAATATTCGAAAAAGGAGGCGCAGGTGGTCCACAGGACGCAAAGCGAGAACAGTCACATCACTTTCCCTTTCAAGTGCCGCCGTAGGACGTAAAGGCGGCGGGAATGAAAGTCCGGGTGGTATAAATAAAATGATAACCAAAAGAGCACAAATAAACTAACAAAAAGGAGGGTAGAGAGGAAGCGCTGCACAAAACTTCGAAACGGTGAAATTCAGCACGTGAGGGAGACTGATAGAGGCAACGCTGACACAGATGTCCTCTTTTTCTTTTATCTCCCACTTTTTCTTTACTCACTCACTCACTCACTCTCTGTGTGCCGTCTATGTCTCGTCGCGTGTCTCAGGCTGTTTTATGCCAAATTGAAAAATATGCGTGGTTTCTGTAAAAAAAAGCAGATATTTCCACTTTCTCAGCGGCTATTGAGAAACCAAAAGTAAAAACAAAATTAGCCTATCTTTCCACATAACTTGCTTTACGCTGTTCATAACTAAACGAAACTTGGAGTTTTTTTCTGAGCGAAAAGACAATAAATAACAAAGAATTTCGAGTGAATTTTCAGGAAACTCAATTGCAATATGCTTTCAGAGGCTGCTTTGCGAGTATAATGACTCGGGTCCATTGGCGACACAAAGCTTACGCTCCGTATAACGAAGAAGGAGCTCTCTTTTCAACTCCTGCGTTGGATTAACCCGGAAGCTTTAACGATGACACTGTAGGTGGTTTTAGCGAAAGCGTCGGAGGCGCTTAGAAAAGTGCGTATTGTCTGAAAGTCTGGAAACCTGAAAAGAGACGAAGCGTTCTCTTCAACAACACTTCATCATCAAAAGGCTCTCTCGGAGCTCCTGAGCAAGATTAAGGTTCATATTCCTTCTTTGTTTGTTTCATTGACTTCGCACTAAGAACGTATTGCAGGAATTTATGCGGTTGCTGTTCTATGCGGTTCTCACATATTGGCAGAGTACCAACTAGGAGGTTCAAAGCAAAGAAGAAACCGTAGATGCAATGAAAGCTTAGAATAAGGTTCACCGCTCCCTTTGATGGTAACAGCGTGAAGCTTTTGTGTCAATGACTGAAGGTTCACATCTCATTTAGACGTCGGTACTGCGGAGTGCTGGACAGCAGCTTCGAGGAATGCCGTGGTTTGTGTTGGACCTGCCTCAAGTACTGCTACAGACGCTGGCCCAGCGGAAGAAGAGGAATTATGAACGATGGTCTGTGCTGCAGACAAAAAGCAAGACAGGTAGAGAGGACGCAATTTTATGCCAACAAGGCGAGACAGGGTTTCTATTCAGCGTTAAGATATTCGCGTAAAGGAATTCACGGCTGCTAGCGCAGGTGCTCTTGACTATTACTAAGCTTGCACAATCGTCACTGGTGTACAGCTGTGCACGAACGTGTACTATAGGAAGGTAAAAAAAATTCCGGTGGTTTAGCTCTGGTTAAACCTGGAGTGACGCCATAGCTACACCTGGCCGAGTGGAACTTGCTCAGTTGAATTGCAAAGTCATTCTTTCGCCGTTTCGTTTCGATGGGCGTTCCTTCTTCATCTTCATCCAACTTAACACGGCGCATGCGCACAGCTGCGGCAGCTCGGATTCGCCAGTGCGCCGCGCCGCCGGCAGCAGCAGCTGCTGTGCACCACATGGCTGGTCACGAGACAAACCACGTGATCAGCCACAGGGCCGCGCCGCCGGCAGTTGCTCCGCACCACGTGACAGCGTGGCGGCGCAGCCACGCTGAAGGCTCGAAATGCTACCGTAATGTAGCTATCGCTACAAAATGTAAGTACAAAAATGACGGCAAGTACGAGAAACCTGGGGGAAAGAAATTCAGCAGTTACCACTGTACACCGGGCGCTACGATCTCGATACAACTTCGAAATTGCTAAGCATGCTCTGTTCCTGCCTATGAAACGTTCAACACACTGCTACGTAAAGTGAAGTTGAGACGCACTGTTGTGGATATTTTTATTGCAGATTGTGCAAGCCACGCCACACATTTCCAGCCAAGGCACTGATCTCCACCGACAGATGATAGACATTGTCACAGCACCCGAGCATGAGAGATCTCCGAAAAAAATAACAGAAAATAGATGCAAATAAGAAGCAACCATTGGGTGAAATGTCAGGCGAAATACATTCATTGGGCAGGCAACGCTAAAAAACGAATGTAAAAAATCTGGTACCAGCCGCGGTGGCTCAGTGGTTAGGGCGCTCGGCTACTGATCCGGAGTTCCCAGGTTCAAACCCGACCGCGGCGGCTGCGTTTTTATGGAAGCAAAACGCTAAGGCGCCCGTGTGCTGAGCGATGTCAGTGCACGTTAAAGATCCCCAGGTGGTCGAAATTATGCCGGAGCCCTCCACTACGGCACCTCTTTCTTCCTTTCTTCTTTCACTCTCTCCATTATTTCTTCCCTTACGGCGCGGTTCAGGTGTCCTAAGATATATGAGATAGATACTGCGCGATTTCCTTTCCCCCAAGAACCAATTATTATTAAAAAAATCTGATGAAACTCACATTATATTGGAACTTGGAGGCGGAAGCCGCCACATTTCACCGGCGGAAGACTGTAGCCTTGATAAATGAACCACTTTTTGTAGTTGGATACACAGGTTATTTTTGTGCTCCATTTTGAAGATATGAGCGGCCTTGTTTTCTCCGCTCATGAACAACATAAAGGGACGATAGTACTTTACGGAAGATAAGAAGTCAAGCAGAGTTTTAAAGGCGATCAGCATGAGAACTTGAGGAAGAGAAAAACTTCGATAGACGAAGAATGGCAGAAAACATAGGAGAAGGCAGAAAGGCTCGAAATTCTTTGCTCAATGTGTACACGTGTGTATACACATGTAAAATACATGTGTATTTTGTTTCATTTTTTTTCTCTTTTAATTTGCATACACCTTTTTATGTCAGCCCTGCGTCGCTGTCATCAGCACTGGCGCGGGCCTTGTCAAGTCTTTTTTAAGGCTTTTTGCTTGCCCCCCCCCCCCCCCTATCTCTCAACGTAACTCCTGTCCAGTAGACGTTGGATGCTGAAAATAAATCTTGACTTTGACTTCTGTTTAATAAACATCCGACAATTTGTTTTTATTTGGTCTAAGTGTGAAACAACTGATGACTCTGACAATAAGAATGGCTTTTTATGGCGTATATCGAAGACCTGTAACCATACGATTCCTGTGACGAAGGGAGAACTGCTTTTTGGAGATCAACGTTGATATCTGGCAATATTCCCTAATCCAAAGGGCATGATATGAGACTTATTGATTACGCATATGACGCACAGATACACATACCTCAACTATTAACACGGTGAAGGCAAATATATCCGCTACAATAAATTGGCTCACTCCACACAATGGTTCCTGGCGAAATTAAATGGCCAGCTCCGAAAAAACACAGTGAAATTTCTTGTTCGTATTTTCGAACTGTCACTGAGTTGATCGGTGATGTGGGTTTGGGTCTGGCAAATCTCAGAACTGCGTTCGATGTTATTATGTTTTTAGGATCGGCTGCATCTTTTCCGCTACGTTTATGTAAATAGTACCATGTAAAAGGAGACCTCACTGTATAGCTTGAGCCCTAACTTTTACGTTATTCTTTACTTTATTCTTATTGTAAATTATCATGCTCTTAACCTGCAACACCTATATGCTCCCCAAAACTTTTGCCTTCATATCTGCGTATAAAAACACAGAGAAAAAAATTCCTCAGTTCTTTTGTGTAAAGAGGTGGTAATAATTGGTCAACCACTACATTCGTTTTGGTTCAGACAAACCCAAGATGCTGTGTGGACTAAGCATGAAGTATTATAATATTTGCCTATGATGTTGGCAAGTATTCTCAAGTAAAGCATAATCTAACAAGCACGCCTACAGTTCCGTTTGTCTACATCGGTTGCTCGCAGCTTTGCCAGTGGGCGGCAAACATGTTTGAAAAAAAATGCAGTAGCTGACGGTCGCGTTACTATCTCTCTCAAACTGATCATATGCGCACCGACAACCGGTAGAGCTTTTAAGAGAGGACTCAACTGTACTACGCGTAGATTTGTTTACACAAACGCCGGTTTCCACAAGCGCGCTTGTTGCACGCATCCACGAATCAGTCGCAGGCCTGTGAGCTGGCATAGACACAGAAAGCTTTCTTTCCCGACTTTAGGCTGGGTCACACAATAGCGTCGAAAGACAGGAACAGAGAGCAGGCGCGCAAGCGTTAACACGAAAAAGCGGTCCAGCTGATATCGGGGCTAAGCACGTACCATTTATTCCACTACTACCGCATGGCGGCGCTAGTAGAATGGCTAGCAGTGTGGCAATATTTTTTTATATTGCATGTAAGTGAACATTAACTCGTTTTCTTCTTTTGGTGTACGTTTTTTGTAAAAAAAAAGCTTAAAATTGACGCTTCAGTAAGGCGGTATCTGATATCTCAGCGCAAACTGATAGCAACTTACCGGCCAGGCGCCGCGACGTCCCATTTAGAACGTTTCTGTTTCTCATCGTTGACTGATAAGGTCCTTCGATGAACTGGCTGCAGGGTGCAGCGAGAATTGCTTCCGTAAGGTAACGTTTAGGGGCCCAGGGACGATAGAGGACGCGCTATCGGACATATGGGAATTTGTGGCAACGCATCGTTGACACGCAGCTGGGGCCTGATGTCGGGAATGGCTTGGTTGGTGCGGGTGATGGCACTGACATCGGAAAGCCATGCGCTGACGAAAAAAAATAGCACGCGAAGTAGGAAAACTATCGCACTGCCAGGAACCTGATAAGGAAGGTGACGAGGAGGCCTACCCGACGTATACCACCTGCTACCATGGCGCTTCCACCGCGATTAGTTATATCACGTCGCTAAACCAGCTTGTTGGTAGCAAGGGCATCGGCTAAAAGCAAGTGACCGTGCTGGAAAGCTTGGAAAGCATCGTAATAAGATATAGTTTGAAAGAGTAGCAACGCATAAAGGATTTAAACTCTCCGAATATGTATTTTTGAGTGTACCATGGGACGTGCACTAACTACGAACGTCGAATATAGCGAACGCAATCCGCGTGACCGTCGGGTTCATTATAAGTGGGCTGGATATGTAAATACTTTAAGCAGTAAGAACAGAAGTCAGAATGCCTGGAACTTTAAGTAATCGAGAGAAATGCCAACAGGACCGCTGAAAAAGAACGGCTTCATGTATCGCAGAGCCCTGTTAACCTCAAATTTGGCAATTATTTTTAGGCAACACCTCAGGCAAGGGCTAATAAGCTTCTGTACAGGAGTCAAGAATATGAGATCCGAAAACTGAACAGAACTGAACGGGCCATTGTCAGCCCTCGTATATTTCTGTTGGGAGAGCGAAAACATAGATGAATTGAATGTAATGGGTCGTAATATGTCAGCCTGAAGTCGCTCAAGTCTGTAAAACACACGCAAGAGAGGAAAGTGCACACGAAGGGAAAGAAAGTAGGGGATTAAATTCAAAATGCTAAGAGGCCGTACTTAGAAATGCTGTAACACCTCATACGGGCTTTCTCTTGCATTTAGGATAATACTTGAATGATGTTATACATTTGTGTCACAGATGATATATTTTGAAAGAATGTTGACTTTTGTGTAGCAATTGTAGACTAACTGCATATTATTTGCGAGAAAAACCTGTTTGAAGTTATTACATCCTACAGCTCTCTTTACTAGGTTGGGGAGGGGGGGGGGGACGCTAGTATGTGGCCTTAGGTATGGGATTGGGATGTCCCTAGAGATTGATGTTTAACTTTTTATTACAGACTTATACGTTGCATAAAGTTTGTGAATACCCAAGACCACACGCTCTCTTGAGCCGCTCCTTGAGTCCACACACTTGCATGTGGCAGCGAGATGTAGCAGCTGGACTCCATTTATTTTGAGAAAACCCTTACTGACCGCAATGGTTCGCGGAGGGCACAATCCTTTGATCCCGGCTCGTGCGAGGCTAGGGCACGTCGTCGCGCCGCAGCCGGCCGCTCAGGCGCTGCGGAATGCGACAATTAAGACTAGTCTTGGCGATTTTTTTGCATATATTATTTTTTAGCCTGCGGAGCTTTTCTAGCTTGGCGATCAGAGTGCGTCCCAACTACTAATAAAGTTCGGACTCAAAGCAGTGCAAATGGTCGTGACTCGGCGTAAACGTCTACTCAATGAAAAAACGAGATAAGTGCGTCTAATTACCCCCTGTCCGCAATTTCCGGGTGCCAACGGCACGTTCGCTGTACGGCGTAAGCGCGACGTCGTTTTCGGCGGCGCCGAAATCAGGGCGTTCCCAGAATTCGGACATGAGTGGGGAGGAGGCGGGGCACAATTTCGAATGCTGATGACCGCAGGCGTCACGCGCGAGACCTCTGCAGTGTACCTAATGACGGGATATTATCTCTAGCTGCGTGTCCGCACCGACAAACCTGGCACCTATCATAGGCAGACCTCACATATTCGGTGCCCTTTTCACTTTCGTTTAATATAATTATTAATTTATTTATTTATTTACAAGTACTTTCATAAGGTCGCTGCCGTAGCGAGATGTAACACGAAACGAGCAACAATGTCGTTTGCGAATATTTTAGAAAAATACAAAACACACTGCGATCTATAAAACCAGATTTCATGCAACGTAATCTATTAGACATTTTAATGGCGGAAACAGGAATGCATTGTTAAGGAAGTGATCACTTTTAAAGGCAAGTGCAGTTAAATTAACTTAATACGTGTTAATACAATCAGACGTGTCATTGTGGCAGCCTTCCTGGAAGGAATTGCCTTATGTTGAGGTGACAACCATTTTTGCTTTGTTCAGCCTTCCAAATGAAAACACAGGGCGTTCCTGAACGTTTACGAAAGAATTCAGACAGTCACAAACGTTACGGTAAAAGAATTCTTAATACTTTTTAAGGACTGCATGTTTAGCAGTGGGGCATATCCGCCTGCAGACAAGCCCTCAAAAATTCTCCCTGAATTCACATCAGATGATAGTGAAATTTTTAGACATGCACTGCTAGCCAGCAAGGCAACTAAATCGTCTGCATATCGTTCGCGAAAATTAGGCGTTCTGCTGAAATACAACTTCCTATTCATTAGCACATATGCATAAGGATGAGAGCTGATTGCTGCAGTCTGGGCAACGGCAAGCGTCCATGAACCGGAAACTCACTGGCTTTGCTACAAGAAATGCTGCAATGGGCAGGCAACACATAATTAAGCTGCACGGATTCTAACTGAAATGAGATCACTATCGAAGTGTTTCTCAGCTGTTCTCTCCGATACGTGAAAGGCATTTTCACGGCCGTTACTTAATTACGCTTAAGTGGCCGACCGCGGGTAGCTGTGCCCGCTTTCGAAATGGATCAGTTATTTCATTAAGGCAGCATGTCATGCGGGCGCCGTCAGTGTGCACGGAGTGTCGAAAATCGTACCCGTTCAATGCTGTTGATTCCGCAATCACTAACCATGATTCTAACAATTTTGATATCAAGGTGGTTTAAGACCAGCTTGGCCAAACAGCGCCGTGCCTTACGTGTTCTTTTTCTGTGTCAGGCAGGGATTCAACGCATATTTTTCACACTCATTTCACCCCAGAGCAGAAGAGCAGCAGGGCGGGTTGACAGCTCGTTCCTCTTTGAAAATCGCTGGGTGTTGGGTGGGCTGGGGAGAGCAGGGCGGTACCGCTGGACGTGTACTACTGTGATTGGTTTCAAGAAGAACTTTAATGAGAGAACAGCTCGCTTACACTTAAGGGCCACCACATCATTTTCAAAGATGGTTCTTTTCTGGTCATCATGTTTTCTTTTTTCCCATCAGGTTATTTACAATACCTCTCTGAATAACCTCCACTTAACTCCTGTCTTGGGTCACAAGCTGCCAGAAAACATCCTTACCTCGTTTCTCCACCTGACTGGTGGCCACACTCGAGGGCGTTTTTGTTTTCTTGTTATCAACTTTGGCTGCCTAACAAAGCACCGGTTGCCACCTGTACACATTAGGTCTCTTGCCAGTGCTTACGTCTTCTCAATCCGAGTGTCGCCGGCTGACATCCAGCAAACGTAGCCCCAAAGAGTTCCTAGGTACGAAGCTTCATTTGATAGCTTTTACAGGAGATCGACTATTCCTTAAAACTTGAAACAAACACCGCGTTCATTTTGTTCTGTGAAAGGCGGTTTGCATGTCATGTACGCCGAATTCACAACTAGAGCCAGGTACCATACAGCCAAAATGGCGCTTTAAACCTAAAACCCGAAAAACACTTCAGTTTAAACGCGCTACTATAGGCAGATATGAACTCTAAGAACTTGACTTAGGCTACTAGCGAGGTTACCGTTACACTTGCCGCCGCTTCACTCCTTTAGCTGCTGCTCCTGCGCACTACTCTACGAACACTGAAGTTCGAATTCCAGAACAGTGCTTTCATCGATCTATTGTCGCCACCAAATAATGCTTGAAACGTACCCGGGTGTAATCTATGACAGTCGTGTGGTTCTTATGTGATACAAACTGACAATTTGAAAGCGCATCCGCGTGCTTTTAAGAGCAGTATGTTGAACTCTTCGCCCGCGAAACATCGCAAACACCCTTTTCACTCATCGTTATTTCAAGGCACTTGGAAGATACAGGCCACGATAGTGAAGTCTTAACTAGTCGTTGCGAGCGTTTGAAATGTGTTGAAAGAAAGATTTTGCTGCATGTCGGAAGAGTAGGGAATCGCCTTTAATATTTCCCTAACGCTACCTTTCAAATATTCAAAACAGTTGTTTAGCAAACCTGGACTTGGAAGCTTGAGCAACCAAACACTTCGTTCACTCTCTTCGCCAAGCTTGCGGACCCTAATTTGGCTATCTTGATTCCCGTCCATCAACGGCACCTCTAGAGCATTAGCATGTTTCGGTTCTTCCTCTTCCTGACCAACTAGCAGCGCCCTCAACGAAAGTCATTTGCAAGACTAGCCACGTCCCTGTTTACCGGTTATCAAGTTCTACATTGCCTGCTCCGAGAATCCACGAGCCGCGATCCACCACCAGACCCCTCAATGAAGCAAGCGTGCCGCAGCACGCAGGGAAGTTGCAGGCAGCTCTCCTGGTTGGCTCCCAGAGGAAATAGAAGACGTGCCACCTGCTCCGGGCCTCCAGTCTGCCTCTGGTCGAAGCTCGCTGCGTAGTTACGCGCTCTGCCGCTTCCACCAAACTCTTGATCTCTGACATCGATTGCCCCACGTAACCTAAAGGGAAACTGGGCTCGCTCCAGAAAATAAGCTCTCCACTTACGGGCTCTCCTCTTCCCTAACGGGCGTCGGCTTCATCTCGGCGCCATTTGTTAGGACAGGAAAGGCAGCTTCTATCTGCCTCACGTCCGTGCTTATGACGGCTTCCTTTATTTTACCAGACGTGTCTGTGCCTCGTGTTCTGCAGCCAGCATCGTTTGTTGATGAGCCTCTCGGCTTGTGATGCAGCTTTTGCGGTTCCTGGATTATTTGCAGCATGAACGCAGCAAGACCGCGAAGGAACCACAATATTAGGAGGAGTAGATTGATGTTTGTGGCCTCTGTATAGTGCAACTCCTGGAAAGCAGGCTTCTGCTTTTAATCATTTTTCCCCGGCATACTCAGTTTCGAGGAGGCGCAACTTGGACAGCCAGCGAAAAAATCTACTTTCACGTATCTCTTCTTTTCTTCCGTTTAGTCTTGGTCTCGGACAGATATGCCGCTGGTGTTTTGACGTCTCCTCGCAGGCGATGGAACCACGAAGCAACACTACGGGGCAGCGGCTTGGAGCAAATATGAAAGTAGGCCCGTCTATTTCAACAGCGATCGGTTCTATTCATGCAAAGGTGGCCGCATATATCGCCGATATTTTCTTGCCTTCTTACAAGAGAAGCTCAAAACCAGGGGTAAAAGAACGTCTTGTTGGGCTAGCTCGTAATTGTTCATTTTCGATTAATGGCGCAAAACACGCATAAACCCAAAGAAGGTAGCAGGGACTGATCGTCACTCCGAACTGGCAGTTATAAGTGGCGCTCAGTCCCATCTACCTCGCCCGTCCCGTCTACCTTCCTTGTGTCTGTGCAGGTGTTTCGCCTGTGAAGGAAGCACCTGTGCAGGTGTTTCGCGCATTTGACCAAATATGAACAGTAGTAAGAGGCGAACTAGCGTTCTAATTACACTTTGCCTGTTCAACAAAAGTCTTTATTCTATCTCGCCATCGAGACTAGATATAAACACGCAATGTATTCAAGAAAAAGCGTAATCTTCGACGGCTTATAGATGGTGGTCGCCGCACATCGATGGCAACCAGGAGCTGTGGCTGGTTTCGTTCTTCAAGCTGGACAGTGGGAATGTCCTCGCTGCCTGTTTAGCGGCTTGAGGAGCTTCTTCCATCAACCGCTTCATTCGGCGCGTTTGGGGCTTTATGTCACGCCGCGATCCGCTGCTTCTCCCTTCGTTCTAGGCAGCGCGCTAAGACGGCGCCGCTCTTTTCACTGCTTGACACGCCTTATAGCTACCGACTTCTCGCCATCGGCCTTTTAACACCTTGGCCACCCACTCACCAACTGTGTTCCTACATAACGGAGTCATTTGAGAAATTAAGGAGCCTTTCTGGCTCTTGACTAAACCGACTCACCTGGACAGCCACGGTGGCAGGGCCTATTGGCCCGGAGCATTTGGCAGCGCGGATAATAGGCTACCAGTCAATGCTCTCATCGCGACAACTTACAATGGTAGCCGAATTGTCGAATGTATTAGAAAGCGAAGCTGCATTTCATGCGCCTGCACCGGTTTCAACGAACAAAATGTTGTGAATTTCAATTCCTTCGAAACGCGCCCGCTCCGTTTGGCCAAGGTGGTTTGTAAAAGACAGACGTCGAAGTCATCGAACGTTAAATTCCTAACAGATGGTTGCAAAAATCGAGATCTTTTCACTACAGCTCCTCTTTCTTGCTTGCTTCTTGCACTTTGTTTTTCAGTCCTCCTTTAACGACCTGGTTGTAGGGGTCACCGACTGTGAGGAAGTGACTGCGCATTTTTTTTTTCCTAATAACCATTTTTGTTTTTTTTTATGGGCGCGTGTCACTCCTTCCCCACTTCTTCCCCAAACCTTCCAATCCCGTCTCCTCCTTCTCTTTGTCCTCCTCACTCTTCACACTCCTTCACAGGCGCAATCCTTGGGATACACAGTGAAGATAAGACGGCACAACGTGAAGCCTTCGGAGGTCAGCATAATGCTCGTGCACAGCAAAATTTATGCGCGACGAAGAACCCAAGGCGGCCGGTATTAATCTGTATCAGTGCACTGTACATTCTTTATACGTAGGAGAGTTATATGGTTCATGCAGTTGCATTTACCTTAAACCATTCTTTCTTTACGAGTAAATTAATGTGTGCGGCTTTATTTGTTCGTCAACGAAAATGGACCAAAAGTTTCCGCTTGCCGCTTCCTGCAGTGTTGGCAGCAATTTGTCTGGAGGAGTGTTCAAGAATATCGACTGACGTGGGCACAGTTCGCAAGTACGTGTTTTTTTCACAGCAGGATCAGCAACAGCAACAACACTGAGGGCGTTTTTCCGCACTGCTGGTATTTGCGATCCTCGAAATAGAAAAAAAAAACGTCTTTAATGTGCCAGTACTGACCCCCCCCCCCCCCCACCACCACCTCTGGATCACTGTCTTCATTCTTGGTGTTGCACACAGGCCCTAATGAGTCCGCGTAATTACCTGCGGAAAGGCACCGCAAGTGGAATGAATTCCCTTAGCACCAGGAAGGCGTACGCTAAAGAAAAGAAAACATTGTTACTGTTTGCACGGACGAAATAAAGCAATATTTTCTTATCTCTACACCTAGCTGCTTGCTATGGAAACAGTTCTGAGAGGTCTTGCTAGCGTAAACAGAAAAATTAAAAAGAGTATAAATTATATTTGCTAATGTTAGAAAATTTTTAATAGAATATTGCTGAACTTGTACATGTACTCAGTGCTGCTGAGTCAATGCCGATCAACAAAAAATTAGGAACAAGAAGAAACCATGTGATCGAATTTTACTACCGTAATTCTTTGCGCTAAAACTTCTAAACCCGATCAGCTGTTAGACTGCTTGACTCCCCTAAAAATTTGACCAACACTGTTCCATATTAGAGTTATTAATCAATTCGCTCTCGCACTATAAAACCTTGCCGTCCAGTTAACCCAGTTGGTAGAATGCCTGCTCCGGTGAAGAAGGGGGGTCCCACTTTCGAACACCGGGCAAGGACCATTTTTTATTAACTGCAAAGTTTCTGAGAAAGCTGTAGAGCTTTCCTTTGTAGCCGTATAGCTGCGCTTGGGTGGATGACAATGAGTAATTGCTGCCTTAATACAAATCTACAACACATTTGGGGATAGTAACACCGTCCGGTTGGTTCCTATGGCAACCACCCTCCTGTAGCACCTCCCCCCTCTCTCTCTCCATACCCTCCCCATTCATTGTAAACCCCTCCTCCATCTTTTTGCTTGTTAGCATCGTCCAGTTACACTAACTATTTCTACTACTGCTACTACTACTGCTGCTAATACGCTAAGGCCAGGGAAAGGGCCTTTAACGTCTCTCGCGGTAAACGTCTCCGAGAAGCACTGACTAGGTACTTGCTCTCAATCTTTGTTTCTCATGGTTCAAAAAGACCCACTGTGTCCTAAGAAAACGTATGATCTTTTTCGTGCGCACTGTGTCTTTTCCCTGGTCTTAGGTTCTCCACTCCACTAAACGCCACTGTCCTTAGACCCACCGAGGCACATACGGCCAAACCACATTCAGATTGTAAGCACAGACAATGAAGAGAACACACTCAACAGAGTTCTTACGCACTTTTTTAGTGGGCTGCTAACTTCCTTCATGTGTATACTTGTAAGGTCATGCGAAATGCATATTCATTCGAAAGCTACGTATCAGTATTGTGCTACGAAGTTGACGAATAACGAACAGGTTATTCTAGCGGGATTCTGGTCTTGCATACCTCACATCTTTTTCACTTTCATTCCTTATTTATTGGATACCTGCACCGCCCGTAGGGCATTACAGCAGGGGGCTACAAGCGTTAACTGTCACGTTACATGTTATTTCAACGCATGGTAAAAAGCATTGTTCATCTGAATATACACAGTGCTCTATGGCAAACTGTTTCATTCTCGCAGAGTTCTGACAAACAAAACGTAACTTAAGACGTTACCCCTACAAGAAAATTTCCTGACTTGCAACTAGTGGTCCACTCGCTTCGATATATAACTTGGTGCCCGGATATACTTTTCGTGGTTGATGCCAGTTTTCAAGTAATAATTGTTTTGAAAAAATTTTAATCTAGCATTTCTTCTACAATCCTTTAGCTCTTGCCATTGAAGTTCATGCTGGCTTTCTGTCATGCTAAGCTTCCGGTTGTAATTTCAAAGAACAAATCTGACTGCCCTGTTTTGGATTTTTTCTTATTTGTCTATAATCTCAGCTGTGTGAGGATCCCAACAAACAAACGCATACTCAAGTATTGGTCGAACATGACTGAAGTAGAGCTGGGTATTAAGGTTACTTGGAAGATGACTGAACATCCTCCTCAAGAAACCCAAAACTGATGCAGCCCCATTTCCAATATAGTTAGCGTGCCTGTTTCACCATAAATCAAATGTAAAAAAGACTTCCAGATATTTCAATTCCTTACTTGTGCCTAAGGTAACGTCACCAATTCTATACCTATAAGGATGGCAAGCGCGCTTTCTTGTAAAGGTGACGTGAACAGTGTTTATATTTAATGATATATCCCAACGCGCACACCAACCTGCTATGGTGTCTAAATCATCTTGCAAGACTTGTGAATGAGAACTTGCACAAATTACTCTGTAAACAACACAACCATCAGCGAACATTTTAAATGAAGACCGTATACCAATTGAAATATCATTAATATATAGCAAAAACAACAGTGGATCTAACACAGAACTTTGGGGAACTTCTGAAGTCACTAGTGTATATTGATAAAAAACACC
The DNA here is from genome assembly GCA_030143305.2 of Amblyomma americanum. Classification (NCBI taxonomy): domain Eukaryota; kingdom Metazoa; phylum Arthropoda; class Arachnida; order Ixodida; family Ixodidae; genus Amblyomma; species Amblyomma americanum. The sequence continues at coordinate 189,427 of JARKHS020014374.1, forward strand.
GTTCAGAACAACAGCCTGTTTTCATAATGACAAATATTAGGCAATCGATTCAATAATATTATAGTCAAGCTTGTAAGCTCCTGATATGGTAAGGAGGAGGCTATGCGAAACTACATCGAATGCTTTGCGGAAATCTAGGAAAAGACAGTCAACATTCTGCTGCTTATCAGCTGCCAAGGCCAAATCGTGAGTAAACTCTACCAACTGTGTATTGCAGGATAAACCTTTCCTGAATCCATGTTGGCAGGGACTTAAGAGATTATGTTTAGTTAAATGACTCATGACGCCGCTATATATTACATGCTCCATAATTTTGCAGGGGATACTAGTGAAGGAAACTAGTCTGTAGTTCTGAACGGAGTTTCTCGTACAACTCTTACAAATAAAAACAACTCGCGCTAACTTTCAATCCCATGGCAAGAGAATTTCATTAGTATCGGCGCAATTTATTACAATTGCGGCGGGAATATCATCAGGACGTCACGCCATGGCCTGGTTCACATCTTTCAACAATTTACAGACTCCACTAGCACAGAAAGTGACTTCCAGCATACGGTCAATCTCCACAGACAAAGATAGACCTCATGTGAACTAGACGACATACATCCAGATGAGAAATAACAGCTAAAACATTCAACTTCCTCCTCATTGTGATAAATCATTTCCGCACCATTCTTTAAAGCTGGTGCAGTGTCTTTCTTTGCCATTACGTTTCACATACCTCGAAAATTGTTTAGTGTCCGTGACAAGGCTTTTGCCTATATGCGAAAAATACAAGTATTTTGCAATGAAAGATTTTTGTCTGAATTCAGTTTTTATTCCTTTCAGCAAGGCCAAACACTCCGACGAGTTAGATTCCTTGTACCTCTGATACAATCGGCGCTGCTTTCGAATTAATGCACGTAACTAAGCGTTAAACCATGGTTTATCTCGATCTCTCGTTTACGATATAACTCTGGACGGCACAAAAGGTTAGCGTAGATCAAACAGCTTCTGTTTTAAAATATTCCATAGTTGTTCTATATTTAGGTTATCCGCATGGGCAACGAACGTTGGGAAGTACGTCTCGAAAGAAGCGTTGATCGCGTCGTAGTCCGCCGTGCTATAGAAATAAAGCTTTCTCTCAAATGTTTTCTCAACCTTCGCATACACAGCCGTTAAATCTGCAAGAACAATATTGTGGTCGCTCAGCCCAGGCAACACCCGTAGATTGCATACATTAGGCAAATTACAAAGCAAGAGGTCAAGTACATGGCCAGCTCCGTCAGATCGCGTTGAGTCACGAACATACTGAGAAAAATTATTTTGGTTCATTATGTCAAAAAAAAAGTTGACTATGAACTCCCTCCAGCTGTTTCTCGTGGTTCGCTATCCGACCACTCAATATCCGGAAGATTAAAATCCCCCCCTAGAACAAGACAATCGGTGTTGAATATTTCAAGAAAATTAGATAAGCGAAGCAGTGGCTTTAACGACGGACCACGAGGCCTACAAAATGACCCAAGAACCAGTGTTTTTTTCATTCGGCAACCTTATTCTACAAAATATGAATTCAGTTTCATTATCAAACAATTCCAGCTGAACGCATGACATACCGTTGTGAAAAATTATAAACACTACTCCGCCGTGTGTGCAGCGGTCTCTACGAAAACACTGGTAAGTGCTGGGAAATACCTCAGTAATGTTTAAGCATGCGGTTCATGCGTCGAACCAGAGATAGGTAGCAGCCATGCCTCTCTAGAATACTTCGCTTAACTGAAGACCGCGTCCACACAGCGTAAGCTGTTTACAGCGAATCTTTTTCAACAACTTAGAAAAAGACCTAACTTAACCCAACCTAGTCTACGGCCACACAGGCTCACCGTTACAAAAAACCCGGCCGCTCTAGCAGCTCTCACTAGTGGCGCTCGTAGCTGCTGTACATGTTATTGCGGGCCCTTGTACGCTTAATCTACTGTTGCCGTGCACTTTCACCAAAGTCCCATCGTTTATTAGTTGTTTTTTGCCGAGCTTTTCGTGTCACGCTGCTCGGCATTATGAACAGCTATTGCTAAACGGTGTCTAGGCACACATGTTTTAGATAGCGTTAAAAACCTTTCACGATTGTAGACGTTGCAGTAATTAGGTTTCTTCTCAACCTTCCACATCTTAGTAAGCATTTTACTTGGCTTTTTTGCGAACATTTTCTACTTGAGCAATTATATTTATCTTTTTGCAATATTTCCGCATATGGCTAGAGCTTCATCCAGCTTTTTTTTAATAAACTTTCGATGTTTTGTTTTCATCTAAGCGCTGTATTTTCCTCATCAACTTTTCTTCTTACGTCCAGCTAGGAGTGCAGGGCACCTTTGTTTGCTCGTTCCCCGGTTGGGTGACTTCATGCGTGCGGAGAATGTTGTAATTTCATTTTTGCTCCCGTCTCCCAAGACGATGCTGCCTTAGACGTCCACCGGTAAGTTGCCGAGTGGAGCGCGCTGTCTATCAGAATTGTGCTCCACGGGCAGCGGCGGATATTAGATTTGGGTAATAAAATCAACTTCGATCGGCCGGAGGTCAACGTCGCTAGGCCGGCGATGTGTACACAGCGGCCACTGAAGGACGAACGGTGTCTCTGCCAACACGGCCTTGTACTGCACTTGAGAAATTTGTACAGACCGTGAGAAGAATATGGGAATACGTGAAAAGACTTTCAGGATCTCCGCACCACAAGACAGCAGAGGAGAGAACACTAGACACTGCCTTCCTCTGAAAAACAAACATCAAGCACTCTTAGAAGCGAAAGTTTGGGCTGATTATTAAGTGAGAGCGAGTAAATGATCGAGTGGGGGAGAGCGACTGAGTGAGTTTGAGTGACAGATTGAGTGAACGTAGCGTGAGTGAGGAGTTATTGAGAGAGTGACTGCTTTTGTGAGCGAGCAATTAAGCTTTATTGGTTCCAAATCAAATCTGTCAATCCCCTGCATTTCATGTGGGGCTTGCGCGCTTCCGTCATGATTTTTACAATATCGTCTCCCTCCTAAACATAGATTTTATCTTCATCATTTTGAAAATTACCTTGACTACACCGTCTACACGACAAAGACCCGTTTGCCTTATCTTTAACCGCCACCAGGTGCCAGTCACCCTATCCCAGAAAACTTCCAATCCCCGCCTTACTTTTTGCCCTCGCCGGCTGCGTTTTAAGCCAGACGCTGAAACAGGCGCATGCATGACACTAAGAAATCGGGCCCTTTGGGCCTTTTGTAAACAATCTTATATTTGCTTATTTTTTTTTAATATATGGAGCGAGCACTGATCTGAAGGAATTCTGCCTGACACGTTCATCTGAGTACTTTACATTTCCCTAAAAGCAGGAATCTTCATAAAAAGTGCATCTGAGATGACATGGCTCAACTACATAATATTTCGCTCCAATGCTCAATCTGCATGTATTCTGAAAGCACCGAATCATGGCAGATCGTACGGTATTGCGTCGCTGCTTCCTCGCCTTAGACGCGAGCTCGTTTTTTTTATTATTTTCGAAGATGGTATGCCTTGTTTTTTAGATCTATTGCGACAACATGCCGAGATACGGGCACCGATCATCTGATAGCCTTTTTTTAATTCCTAATAGCCGATTGCTAATTATCCTCAGGCCATTTTGTATTCTTGTATGACATACTGCTGGTGCCAGCACTCGTGCAACATATAAGTTTCAGCTGCCGATTAGCAGATTATCGGTGGAGCATTTTCTTAAGCTGGCATTTAGAAACTCGGGGACGACAACAGTGAACCTCTCTGTGCCATCGATTCATTGATCTCATCTACAACAAGAACGCGAAGTCGAACTATGGTGTTTGGCGGAACAATGTAAGCACTGCCATTGAAAAATGAAAATTTCTGGCTTCTAAGGCGGTACTCTGAGATCCTTAAGCCATCATTTAAAATGTTCACCACCATTTTCAGAACGCGAATCTCTGCGCTGCATGCTTTGTGGCCAACAGGAATCATTTACATATTGTCATTTCTACAAAATCCACAACGGTGGAAAAAGTCCGCTACGCGACGGTGAAATGCGGCTACGCAATCGACGAAGTAAAGCACGATCTGCGAGACCGCAGATACCTTCAGCAGCTACAGACCAAGAGCGCTCTGCTCACGCTTCCAGACCTCGCCAAGAACAGAAAAACGGTGAAATCAAGCGACCGAAAAATCCGTACGCTTCCATTGTGAGCGAAGCACTTTCACGGATTTTCATAGGCGCATTTCTCATGTGCCTGCCAGCAGGTTAAAACAAAAGCTGGTCCGGGTAAAAGATCATATACATTTATCAAGATTTGCTGGCGTGGTATACGAGACACCGTGTCAAGGCTGTTACCCTGCCTACATTGGCGAAAGGGGAAATTTCATAACAAGCCTCAAAGGCCATCAGACCGACATCATGAGAGCCCGCGTCGCGGCACCAGTTAGTCATGGTGTCGTTCTGCAGGCAACTAAATAAAGTTGTTCCTCTCTCTCTCTCCCTACTTCGAATGCTTTGGAGTAACGCAATGTATCAAGACGACAAATCATTGATTTTGAAGAAGCATTCCTGATTGCCAAATAAGAAAACATCATCGCGCCTTATTGAATTATTCCGTACACCTAAACCCGGAATATGCCCTTAAAAGAGCATGTGGAAATCTTTAAAAAATCTACAGTCGGTCACTGCACATTTTTAGCTGTACTTAAGCCGCCATCGTTCTATGCAGCACACTATGTGATCAAGGGACCAGTACGGACTCCAAAACATCATGCTTCCTTTTTCTTCAAGAATTTGACGATTGTATGCTTACCAGTTCCTCAAGTGCATATAACTTGCACTGGGGGACGAGGCTGCTGTGTTCGCGCTGAGTCGAATTGCACTCAGGGTTATGACATGTATTTTTTTTCTCTCATATATCATTCAGAAGCACAACTTCGGAACATTTGCCAGATGTTGAGCTTGCCGGCGACCTTGAGTTCGATATCATGGTCGCTGTTGTGTCCATATGATGCTCACCTGAAGTTGTTTACAATAGACGCTAAAAGCATTGCGTGCCTAATAGTAATAACAACCACGACATATAAGTTGTTAACGGACTCTCAGAGCAATGAAATTTTCTTTATATTGTAAAACACAGCACTAAACATGTTCTTCTTCGCATTAAGTGTGGAGCTATGTGAATTTTCATCGCTAAATTTACACCCTTATTTTTGCTCAAACGAAACTTTCCTTCCACCTTTAGAACAAACGCCTTATTGCACTTTGGAAGCAAAAGAAGAACCCCAGATGCATCAAAAGGCTGGTGCTGCATATATTTTATCACAAGCTCCCCGCTTACACTGCTGCTGTTACCAAAAAAAAAACTTCCGGCACTAAAAGAAAAATTCTGCTGGTTTCTCGAGTTAGTCTTTAAGTTTGTTCTCTCTCATGATCCGTATCAGTGGTCACGAGCTGCCCTAAGTATACGTATTCTCTTATTACTTGCAGCACATCGCTACCGATTTGTGAATTGCTGTTGCATTTTTTAGACCCACCCAAATTTCGGATCCACCTTGCTGATCTGTCTGTCTAACTCATTGATCATGATTTTCAGTTCATCTCCTGAGTGTCTCAGCAAGGCAATGTCATCAGCAAATCGCAGATTACTAAGGCATTCTCGATTAGCTCTCATCCTGAAATATTCCCAGTCGAGGCCTCGAAATATCTCCTGTAAAAAGGCAACTAAGATCATTGTCGCAATCGTGTCTCCCTGCCTGACAGCCTTTCTTCTTGCAATTTTTTTGCTTACTTCATGGAGTACTTTTCTACACGTGCAGTTGCTATAAACATCTTCCTGTATTTTGACATAAAGCGCTTCCACACCTTGATTCTGCAATGCCTGCAGACTGGTGACGTTTCGACTGAGTCAAATCATTTCTAGTACTTAATGAAAGCTATACAAAGGGGTTGTTTATATTCTGCGCATTTCTCTATCATGTGACTGATAGTGTGAATATGGTTTATTGTCCAGTATCCTTTACGGAAGCCTGCCTGATCATTTGTTATATTGAAGTCTGTGGTTGTCTACACTTTATTAGCGATTCCTTAGTAAACACTTTACATACAACGGACAGCAAGCTGATTGGTCTGTAATTTTTCAAGTCCTTAGCGTCTTCCTCCTTCTGAATTAAGACAATGTTAGCGTTCTTCCAAGCTTCTGGTACAGTCGAGGTCATGAAGCACTGCGCATACAGACTGTCAAAACGGAGCAGAGACACGGGACAGCGGAAGAAGACAGGACGGGCGCTGCAGTTTATTGGAGAGAAACGACAAAAATATACCTTTTTTCACAACCAGGACTGCATGTACGACATCAAAATGCATACCAACACCTAATCTTTTTAATCAAGATATTTTAGTTCATAATTATGAACACGTACAGAGGGGGTCATTACGCAGAAGTCATGATTTTTCTGAACATGAAACTCTTCAGTGATTTTGCTTGTTAACTTCTCTTGGTGTTGTACTGGATCTCGTTTAATTAAGAAGGAAGTACAGGACTTTTTAACAAGGATTACTACGGTTATTACGTGGAAAAACTCTGTAATGCAAAGCTAGATATAAGGGTAGGGCTCCTTTCAAATAACTGCTGTAATCTCCTACGCGGGTATTCAAGCGCCTTCCTGTTTGACCTGTATAAGACTTTCTGCACGTGAAAGGTATTTCATACACAACTTGTTCAGCACAATCGACAAACCTCAAGTCATGCTTTATCTGGCATCTTTTTGTTTTTCCTGTTTTCCGCTCCACTTCTCTGGCGCTTCGAGAAAGAGACTAATTTCGATTGTCCACGTCCTCTCCTTCCTCAGGGGAAAGTCCTGGGGCGCATCAGTGAGCTTTATGCTGCAACTGTACCGTTCCCTATTTCTGGGCTACATGCGGTACAGTCTTCCGATATTCAGTTCTATTAGAAAGACAAATATCAAGACTCTTCAAAGTTTGCAAGCGCGAGCTCTCCGTATCTGCCTTGGACTGCCTAAATGTACATCAACAGCAGCAACTGTTCTTGTTGCCCGGGAACATCCTGTTACTACATACATTGCGGTTGACACCATGAGAACACATGTTCGGCACCTCACACGGGTTCCCTGTCATCACCTCGCAACACTCCCAATAATTAGGCCGCGTACAGCATTCGCCAAAGTCATTGAAGCTCATCGCGCATATCTTCCATCGGAGTTCACCCCTGCGTCAAGACCGTGCTCACCCTTATGGAGTCTTCATGAACCCCGGGTTCACCTCTATATTCCTGTAATTACGAAGAAAGCTGGTGTATCACTACCCGCTCTCAAACAACTGACATTGAATCACCTCCATTCTTACCACAGTCACCACATACATGTTTACACAGATGGATCAGTTCACTCGACCAGTTCTGCGGGGTCGGTGGTGATACCGGCCAGATCCATCTTCATGAAAGTGAAGACGACCTATCCAACATCTTCAACTGGTGCGGAACTCGCAGCCTTACGGGCTGCGGTAGATCTCATCAGTCAGAGACCTCCACATGACTGGACGGTTTTCACCGACTCTAAAGCAGCCCTTCAAGCCCTGCAAGCTGCGCTACGCCGCGGGTCGCAGGAACAACTTGTTGCTGAGATCCGTCTACTGTACCACGGCACCGTTTCCAAAGGTCATGACATCGTTTTTCAATGGCTGCCAGGACACTGTGGTATTAACGGTAATCACCAGGCCGATGCGGCTGCGCGTTCGGCTCACAACGACGGACTTGAAAAGTATTTGAAAAGTATTTATTTGAAGTGTGTTTCATACACTTCAGGAAGGAGGCCAAAAGGCGTGGTGCCTGACGAGGGCCTTCCTCCCTGGGGGTAAGCAAACTGCACTCGGCACATACACACACAAAATAAACAAATACAATAAATGTAGCGGTCGCCATTACACTTGCTGGCATGTTAAAAGAAAAACAAAGGAAAAACTGTACAACAATGTTAAGGTATCTTCGAAGTTGTTAAGATGCGTGCTGTTGGGTTACAGGGAATTATAAAAAGGAAAAAAAATATATATACAATCATGTTGACTGTTATCAATTTATAATATGTCACAGGATGTACCGGTTAGTCATGAAGTCAACAGAGCAATCACTTTTCTCTTGTATATTTTTTTAGTTCTGCATTGATGGAGGAGGTCATGAAAATTTCTGTTTTCATTCAAAAAGGTAGTCATCTGATATCTAATCGTTTGGAATCCGTAATTTGTTCTTGATTTTGGTGCTCTTAATGTCATGTGTCGAAGGGGATATGGGTTTTGCGGTAGTTCTGGTGTTGCACAAAAATTAGTTTCAAGATGAAATCTGTTATATGTTTCAAGTGCTAGCCGAAGAGTTTTTAATTGAAAAATTGTCAGTAACCCCAAGCTGTTCCACCACGAGTTAGTGCTATCCAAGTAGCCTAGATTAGCAATTGCTCGTATGGCCTTTTTCTGTAGTAAAAACAAAGCATTTAAATTAGTCTGTGTTGAGTCTCCCCATATCAGTAAACAATAGTGAAGATGTGAATGAATTAAACTGAAATAAAGTTGCTTTTTGAGCCATACTGGCAATAGAAGTCTAAATTTATTTAGAAGGCCCACTGATCGCGAAATTTTTTTTCTTACTTGATTAATATGGTCAGTCCACAACAGGTGCTCATTAAATATAACTCCAAGGAATTTTATTGACTGTACTCGTTGTAAAATATTCGAATTGTATAATATGATTGGCTCATTATCTATGACTTTATTTTAGCTCTGAATATTACATACTTCGTCTTCGTGATGTTTAGTTCTAACCTGTTGGCCCTCAACCATAATGTAAGGTTTTCTAGCCAGAGATTAGCTCTACATTCTATTGCTTGTAAACTCGCGTCATGAAAGAAAATATTTGTGTCGTCAGCGTATAAAACTGTTTCGGAGGAAGGAAGAATATTAACAATGTCATTTATGTGAACTAGGAATAGAATAGGACCCAGTATTGAGCCCTGTGGCACACCAGTGCGTATAAGGCCGTGGCTTGAAGGTATGTCGTTAATCATTGTGAATTGTACTCTGGATGATAAGTAGCTCTGAATAGGATTAAGTGCGGAACCTCGTATTCCATAGAATTGTAATTTGCGCAGTAAAATTTTGTGACAGACCGAGTCGAAGGCTTTTCTAAAGTCTAAGAATAGTCCAAGTGTAAAAATTCTGTTTTCTATATTGTTAATTATTTTATCCTTTATGTGAAGTAAAACTTTTTCCGTAGATTTCCCTTTCTGAAAGCCATATTGTTCTTTCGCAATAGCTCCGATCTTAATGAAGTACGAAGTAAGGCGGGTATTGATGACTTGTTCAGCAATTTTTTAGAAGACCGGTAAAACGGATATTGGGCGATAATTGTTAGGATCATTATAGCTTCCTGTCTTATGTACCACACAAACTCTTGCTATCTTTAATTTATCTGGAAACCTGCCTTCTTTGAGCATTTGGTTGCATATATGGGACAACAAAGGTGCGATAATATCAGATACGGCTTTTACTACCTCACCCTTGATGTTATCAGCTCCAACGGAGCAGTTATTTTTTAGACGTATTATATACGAAGAGATTTCGGCTGTAGTTGTTGGGGAAAGAAATATCGAAGGCTTTGGTATGCCTTTAAGATATGACATTGGATCAGTGCATGTTGTTTGCGCAGACTGATTGTCACCAACCGTCAGGAAGTGTTCGTTAAACATGTCTGATAAGGGACGACCTCTGAGTGGGACGCCATCTACCACAATCTCTACTGGAGTTGGCTCGGTTCGTTTTGATACTAAATTGTTGTATGACCTCCATATCTGATTAGGGGCAAGTTTATTAGCGAACGCTTTTGCGTAATATTCCTGTTTTGCGGTTTTTAGATCAGTGTTGAGCTTATTCCTTACAGCTTTATGCAAGTTTAGTATATTGATGTCCTTGTGCTTCAAAAAATCAGCAAAGAGATTGTGTTTTTGCCTTATTCTTTTGTACAGCTCTTTCGTAACCCACGGTTTCTTAGACTTTCTGTACCTAGAGCGGCGGACTAGAGGAAAGGCTTCATAATAGGCATTTTGAAATTTTTTTTCAAAGACATCGTAACAGCGACTAGGATCTTCTTCATTAAAAACGAGTGACCAGTCCACCTCTGAAATCATGCGTCGAAAGCAATATATAGTTTCGTCATTAACATTCCGATAGAAAGTGTTAGCTGTGCTATTAGAAAAAGTTTTCCTCGAATGGGGCAAAAAGACAAAAAATGGAAGATGGTCGCTAACATCGCAGGCCATCACACCCGACTGTACATCATTTGGTAAGAAATCAGTGAAACATAAATCGAGAGCAGTTCTGGTACTTGTGGTAATTCTTGTTGGCAGGTTTATAACATTTGCACAGCTGTAGGAAGACATCATACCAATAAAACTCTTAGAAACTGTATTCTCAGTCAATATATCTATGTTAAAATCACCCAGCACGACAACAGATTGGCTATGTCCTGTAAACGAGTGAAGTACACTGTCAAGGTAGGAAAAAAAGCGTTCAACTTTACCAGACGGGGGTCTATAAACAAGAATTATAATAACACCACAAGATTCGGCAACAAGTACCTCAAAATCACAATCAACAACAGAAAACGACTCTAGGGAGGCGTGTGATACGCCATCACGAAAATACAGAGAGACACCGCCCCCTTTTTTGTTGTCTCTGAACAAAGACACATGAGAATAGTCTTCAAATTGAGCAACGTCAGAGGAATCAGTGAACCAGGTTTCTGTAAATGCTAGAACATCAAATTTATGGTGAAGTAAGTTCAGATAAGCGCCAACGGCATCTCCTTTGTTTCGAAGACTTTGTGAGTTTAAACAAAACATAGAAAGAGGCTTATTTGAATGAGAAGGTAATCCCATTACTGTCTCGTTAAATTCATGTATCGCGTAGTAACTGCGGTTTTGTGAGGATCCCAATATCGAGACCTGACGCAGCGTGTGGGCTTCGCCCTTTGGCGCTAGAGCTCACACTTTTAGCATGGAACATGGGAGAGTTTTGCAACCTCCGCCTCAAGGCACTGGACCCTGGACTGCGCCTTCGTTTTCCACGTAACTTAGCACGTCGCGACGCAACATTGTTATGCCGTTTATGGATCGGCGTTGCTTTCACCAACCACTATGCTTTCTGGATGGAGATGGCCGACAGTCCTGCCTGTGAAAGCTGCGGTTGTGAGGAGACCATCGCTCATCTTCTCTGTGAGTGCCCTGCATTTGCGAGTGCAAGACATACACTGTGTTGTGCCCTGGACCGCCTCGATCCTCGCCAATTAACAGAGCAAAAGATCCTCGGTCCGTGGCCACAGCAGTTGACTGCCCACAAGGCATACAAGGCACTCTTTGCCTACTTGAGAGCGACTGGATTGAGTGACAAACTGTGACAGCGTTGTGCGAGTGTGTGTGTGTTATGCCTTTTTCCCCTTCTCTCTTCCTCCTTTTAGCCCCCTAATCCCTCTTCCCCAGTGCAGGGTAGCCAACCGGAACCCCTTTCTGGTTAACATCCCTGTCTTTCCCTCTTCCTCTTTATCTGTCTATCTATCAACTATAACGCAAATTTCGCCCAACTAATTAGCTTCAAAAAAGAGTACATCAAAGCCACATCTGCTGCCTACCACCTACAAACGGTAAGACATTTGGTTAATGTATTGTAGGCCGGCAAATTTTGTCATCTAATTTTTATCTTTTTAGAACGCTCTGGTGGCTGTTGCTTCCCACATAATTGGACCTTTTTTTCAGTATCTACTGCATGGAAGTACTAAGAGAGTATCCAGAAATCCTGTCGGCGCTTTACATACCAGGTTTTTCAGGGAAGCCCGCCACTAGTTCCCAGAAATATGTTTTTTTTTTTCAGTTTTGAAGGTGGCTTTTATGGCAGAAAAATACCAGCTTCATCGCACGTGAAAAATTTCATGAACAAAGTTAACTAGTTAGCAGGTAACAAATTTCTAATACTCAGCTTGTTATCTATCACAGTAAAGCAACTGCTTTTAATGATAGGTTTAGAGCAGGTGGTTAGTAACGTGCTAATCAGTTTTCAGAAGTTCGAAAACGGGAATACCCTGGACGCTGTTGCAGAACAAATTTTGGCTACATGGCGCCCAAACTACATGCACTTTCGAAAGTCATGCAGGAAAAGCAGCCCCTCCAGTGCACGTTACTATTGTGAAGAGCGAAATTTATATCGCCGAAGGCAATCGCATTATCAAAACTCTAAGAACTGTTACGACTTTTACTTACGGCCGTCTACAAATGCCTAATTGCAACCAAATGTCCTACTCTAGTAGTTAAAAAGCTAATTATTAGAAATTAATCAAGCGGCAAAAAAGTTGACGTTTTTCGCCTGTTCTTTGATGACCGCCAAGGCAGGTATTGTTGAGCCGCGGGAGACGCCTTAATCCCTCAAAATGAATGTTTTTAAAATTTACTGTACACATTTTATTGCATTTTAACTGATCATTTTTATTTACCGCATACAAAAAAATACATCGAAACAAGTCTACAAAACTCGAGTTGAAAACAGTCCAAGTTTTCTTGTATTGTCGGTCCTTTATTGTGTCAGCGATTTAATCGTTATGGTAATAGAAACGGCCATATGAATAATATGCACTTGTAAGCAGCGTCTTTCCTTACAAGAAATAAAAGTCGCACAGTGCCGCTACAGTTGCTGAATGAAGCCGTAGGGAAATCAGCAGCAAGATTCCACCCGTGAATATGACGTGCCGATTGGCTAAGGAGACGACAGGTGCACAGAACTGAAGAGAACGTTAGAGCGGATAAAGATACGGAAGATTTCCCCAGTGGTTCATATTAGGCGTGCCAGTTCGCCAGCGGACGGATGAATCAGGCGACCAGAATAAGCTTGCGCCTTCCATTATCACGAGAGATTACTGGATTGGCGGATTAGTAAGGAGATTGCTACGCGCGAAACGTATGCATGGCGTCCGGCTCTGGGTGGCGCTTCCTCACTTCTTTCTTATAGAGAGTTTGAATGAATAAACAAATTCGTGCAAAAAATATTGCGAGTGCCAGGAGAGTAAGGAACCTTGAAAGATATCAAAAATAAAGGCAGTTCCAACAAGGAAAGCAGAAATAAACGCTAGACTGAGAACATCCCCACATTACCGGCGCTTGGGAGGCGAACGAAACGCTGCAAGGGCTGTGCACTTCAGAAATATCTTCTATTTTAGCATACAACATAATTAAAACTGCAGTTGATGACAACAGGATAACTAGGGTCTGCGGCGTCCTGTGGTACTCTGTCACCCTTTCACACCAGTAAGAGAAAACATTTCAGTGTGTGTCGATGTCAAACAAGAAAGTGGCAACAAGATTCTTGGGTATCATATAATCGTCTCGCGATTAGCTTCTTGTTCACATAAGAACAAAATCTTTGACAACGGTCAACTTTTTCTCCGTGGTGGAATTTTCTGTGGTGGCCCTAAATGTGGACCGAGTTTCACAGTATACTTAAGTGGAATCCGACTAGAGCGCGTTCATTAAAAAATTCTGGCTCTAACTTGTGGCATTTCCTAATCCTCAAATGTGCACCAAAGGCCACCAATTTTTCCACTGTTCTACTCATTGAAAGAAACTCTAATTATCTATGATTGAATAAAATTTTGGACAGGATTTTGTCCGATCCGCATTTTTGTCTATTTAAGCACTCTCTTGAAAGCGAAACATTTCTGGCTGAATTAAAAATAGCAAAGGTCGTTCCAGTTTTTAAGGCAGAAGATCGCTCTCATCCATCAAGTTATAGACCAATATCAATTATTAGTGTTATGATTGCAGTTTTCGAAAAGATACTGAGTATACGTACAAACAATTTTGTATCTGGATACAATGTGCTTAGCGCCTAACAAAACGGTTGTCGACCTCATAAATCTACTTCCTCTGCGGTGCTCAACCTAACACAAATGCTAAATACAGCTGTCCATGAGAATATAATTGCTATCGTTGTATATATTGATATAAAAAGGGCCTTTGACACAGTTAATCACAAGATTTTACTCAACAAAGTTAACAGTTATGGATTCAGGGGTAAGTTCCTGAACTTACTCAAAAGCTATTTTAGCGACCGCAAGCAGCATACAGTAATTGAAAAATATGCAGCTACTTGACAAACTGTATTAACTGGCGTGCTACAAGGATCGGTTCTTGGGCCCATGCTTTTCTCACTGTACATTAATGATCTTTCTGCAATTCTTAAGTATTCCCAACCTTTAATGTATGCTGACAATACCGCTCTTGTATTCATAGGAGAGAATTTGGATGAAATACAGGATAAAATAAATGCGGAGCCAGCAATGTTTTCACGTGGTTACGTCAAATAAATTAACCCTTAACCTCGGTAAGACTATGTATACAGTTTTTCATTCCAGAAAAAAAGGAACTGAATACTGAGAAACTGCACATATCATTAGGTGGCACAAAACTAGAGCAAGTTGGTTCTTACTAATATTTAAGCGTTTTATTTGAATCAGACATGCACTCGAAAACACACATTAAACACCTTTTTTCGAAGCTCCCATACGCATGCTATGTTCTACTTAAAGCTTGTGAATGTTTCGCATATCCTATTATACGCATTCTTTACTTTTCCTTCCTTCATGGTCACCTCCCTTACTGCATTGAGTCTTGGAGTGCCACGTTCACAATTTATCTCGAACCTGTAATCCGTCTGCAGAAACGTGCATAACGAATTACTACATTTTCAAGTCGCGGTCAATCCAGTAGATCCCTGTATAATTCTTTCCACGTGCTGCCGTTCAATGCATTATACGAATTAAAAATTGCACAAACTAAACTATACACAGAATCTTAGAGACCAATGATCCTCTTCCCATAGCTCTCTTTAGACTCACAATACGAAATAAAAGATCAGCAATTATTCATAATTTTACCTTCCCTCCATTTCATAATGCGCACGGGAAAATGATCAAGCAAGCCTATAACTTTAGTACAGCTCTAGAGAAAGACGTTTCCGGAAACTATTATGATCTTTAAATGAAATTTTGACTGAATATTATTGCATTGCTTATGATGAGTGAGTCAAGAATTATTTTTGTTTTTGCTGATTGCTTTCCTCCTCTGCTGTGTTAGAATTTGTATATGTCATTACTGGGCCTTTTACTAGCCAATAGCTATGGGTCGAGCAATTGTTTTGTATTGGGCACGAGATTCTGCAAATAAACAATGAATGAATGAATGAATGAATGAATGAATGAACGAATGAAGAGTTTTATATGTATATTTCATAGGAAATATGTTGATACAGGAGTTTATTTTGTAATTTTTGCAACCCGCATTGAGTTGAACACGTGAAACACTGGTGCTGGCCTGACTCTGAAAATAAATGAGAAAAAAATATAATTTGCAATGTTGTGGTGTCGACCTTTCTAGTATGAGCTCTTTTGTGAATGCCGCACATATATTTTAACTTCTAGATGTAAAAACCATTGTAGTTCTCTATTTTTGCATTACCTTCCATAGAATACCTTTAGCGTTATTAATAATATTAGTAAAAAACACTGTAAAATTCCGATATTTTTTCAGTACCTACCATAAAATGCCTTTTTCCGTGAAAAAGTTATTACAAACCATTGTAAAACTTCAATTTTTTAATTACCTTTAAAGCAATGCCATTCGCCTTTAAAAATATAAGTAAAATCATTACAGTGCTTACAGGCAAACAACTACACCCTATCGACAACCATAGATCAATTCGCCATTGATATTCAAAGGAATCAATATCATAGAAGACGTTTAAAATTATTACTATCGGTTTAACGGCCGTTAATCTTAACATATTTTAATTAAACTACTGCACAAAAAAAAAGTGGTGGCCTATGGGCATAATTTGGCGCATATATGATTATGTGGGCATTATGGGGAGGGGAAAGAACTGGGGTCTATTTATTGTTCCAACGTGGTTTCTACGACGCATCTATTTCTTCAGTTCACCCGTGTGCCGCTCCGGCGCCAGCGTGGCGAGTCGGCACCAGGGCTCCACTGAATGTTTTTGAAAGTTTGTTTTGATTCGTATCCGTGTTCTTCCTGCGCTCTGGCGCCAAAGTTATTAGACACCTTTAGCAAACCGTGTACCCTGTTACCGTTAGCGCCACCGGAGTACCGGGTTTCCGCCTACTTCTAGTGAACACGCGCTGATTGGTTCCCGATGCGGGACGCGTGCGTGCAGCTGCTGAGTACGTGGCGTCATCTGGCGCCGCCGAGGTGATCTGCGCATGCACACTGGCGATGGGCGGGCGCCCGGTACTCCGGTAACGCCAACAGTGGCACGGTAGACGGTGTGCTAAACGTGTCTATTGGCGGCTCACCAACAGCCGGAGCTAAAAGCATTTCGTCTTTAAAAACCCATACTTTGCGAAAGGGTACGTACTGCCACATATTCGACTGCAAATTTTATAATATTCCTAGAAAATTTTAAAATTTGCCATTTCACTGCTAGTGTTATTCCCGTCGATGATTCAAGTATTGTTATCCGAAAGTAACCAGGTTTCCGAAGTAGAGTGCACGAACCAACGGCAACTTTGACGCCGTGCTTACATTTCAGTGCGCATCACTGCAGCCTACACTTCACTCGAGCTTGCAGGCGTTCATGCTCCTAGTGTGAGACAGTCGCTGCCAGCAGCTCTTCTGACTAGTTCTGTAAGAGTCTGTTTATATTACCTCTTGTGTACCCGCACGGCATCAACTGACCCGGTATTTGGACGTAGCCCACGCGTCCGCCTCAAGTGTTGAGCCTCTTGCCGTCGCTGAATCATGCCTTCGGCTGTTCTCTGCCTGGTTTTGTCCGCATCTCATATTTTTAATGGGCGCCTCATATCTCTATGAAAAGTTATTCGTCTCTCAAACAAGAAGTAATACAATCGTTCTCTCCAATTTATTTATTCTGAATCACTGCTTCCCTGCACAAAGAAAATAGAAGTCTCCGTATCTTACGTCGTCACTGTGCTTCGTACCGCGTTTGGATTAAAAAGGATGCTTCTGGAGACATGGAAGAGGCACTGCGTTGGTGCTTTACTGGTTCTGCAAGGAGCTCTTTCCGTCCTCGAAGCGCGTGTCTTGCTGCGTAAGATGTCGCTGGAGCGTGAACAGTAGCGAGGAATGGCGTCTTAAAGTGGCCTAATAAACGTGTTCCTTCCAAAAGGCGCAGCCGATGATGCCGAATCTCAGTCTATGAGACTGCTCTTATCTGTTTGTTACCCTATGCTTTTCTCAAAAAGCTGTTTTTGAATATGGAGCATTCCGAGCTGTAGTTTAGGAAAGAAAAAAATACCAGCGATGATCAATCGTATTTCTGCACTTCTGACTTTCATTTCGCATCCACAATTGTTAGGAAACGGAGCAGCTCGACTTTTCTAGGCTGTTAGGTACCATAGGAGAAGTAGAACTCAGTCAGATCACGAAATGGTGCAGCCGGAATATACCTCTTTGAAACTGAAGGTAGCGTCTCATGGAGAGAACTGGAAGGCACAGAGGGAGGCGTTCAACATAATGTTTTGGCATGTTAGAGAAATCGCTCCAAAAAAAAAATACAAACCTCGATAGAGGTGCTCGTAACATAGGTTCTCAAGTATGCAATATTTCAAATTTTTACTAAGTTAAACTATGTGCTAATTATGCACTGCTGATGAAACAAAAAAAAGCGTGGTTGGTGTTTTTATTGATATAGAAAAAGTCAACTAGATTTAGATCAAGTATCAAGTGCAGCGCCGCCATCTTGTAATTTCTTAATGCGAGAAATTAAAGTGCAACAACCTCTGAAACGCACATTTTTGACGTTCGATACTTTGAACCACATTGCCGATTAGAAAAATTCAAAGACAATCCTTACCTTCGATATTGACGGCCATCGCTTTCAAAATATAGACTTGTCGTCTAAAGTAAAAACGTTTAATAGTATAGTTTAGTTATTTAATGCTGTAATCATTGATCCATATGAGGTACATAATGTCCCTCTTGCTGCACAATCAAGTTCAACAGACCACATCGACTTGTCTTCCATAGCTTTTAAAACAAAAATATGTAAACTTTAAAAAATCACCCTGTGTACAAAACTAGAGTTTTACCTGCGTTCTATTGACATTTGTTCATTAAAAGAATAGTGAGTACAATGAAGTAGAAACAATATAAACTCAACTCAATTTTGATTGCAGGCGGAACTTGACACGGTATAGAAAGCTTCTCTGGAGACAACGATTCACTGCAGAGTGACAAATACTGGACACAATAGAAATAACGCATGTGTTTTAACGTATTTGATGAAGTGGGCACTTGGGGAGTGCCGAATGAGCATGTCTGTCCAGGAACCTGAGTGGCAGTGAGCAAACCTCCAGCTGGAAAAGCTCTTGCTGGTTTAAGACCATGCGAGCGGGTTTATCGATGGAGCCCGTCAATAACCTTGCGACACACCGTACACCCACTCCATCCACACGATCTAATACAGCAATCACGCTGCCACACGGTGCACTCCCTTTTTCATTGAAACCCGCTACCAATCACGTGACTCCAACCCTTTCGTTGTGTTCCCTCTCCCACTGACCTTCTCCTTGCCTCTGAATATGGAGAGGGGATTTCTATCTTTCCATTTTTCCACGTGTCAACAGAGGCTTCGGACGGAAACATTCTTCCAATGTAATGGTTCTAATGCTAACGCATTAATGTGTTTGTGCATGTTTTCTACTCCGATTGCAAACAGCAGAGATGTGGGCTGAGAAGAAATTTTGCGTATCTGCAGCAGTTTTAACCAAACGACAACAGAAAATTCATAGCTGCTGGCAAGGTCTGGTAAGCAAAAAACGAATTCATACAAGGTGGTCTGCGTGAAGTAAATAAACAAGAAGCAAAAGCGCAAGAAGCCAATCAGCCATTGTTGTCGCCTCGAGGCATCGTCACTTAAAAAAATTAGAAACACCTTTTAAACGGTAATTAGCCAAATCGTTTCTGGATACTGCGCATTTCGTAATGCTGCCAGAGAGGCGCACGATTAAAATGTTTGAAAGACGCAACAGAAAGGACAGAAATTAAGAGAGAGCAAAAACACAGGAAAGTGACGGAAAACCATTTGAGCGAGCTCTTGGTTTTGTTTAGAAAGCAATTACGATGTCGGCGTGAATGTCCTTTCGGAAATGGGAACAGACGGGGGAGGCAGTGGGATTGAAAGGATTTTTTTTTGCGCTTTAACTACACGGCTTCAGCGTGACGCAGACAATGTAAAGCACGTAAAAGATGGCGACGCCTCTTATGCTCGTACCCAGTCCCCCTAGTTTTGGGTCCAGAAGACATCACAAGATTACCTTCGTGTTCCTGTGTTTTCCAAGGCGCTGAAACTTATTAAGCGGCAAGTGCACACAATTTTTCTGCATTTACGTGTGTGTTTTAGTTTGTTCGTTGCCACATTTTCTTTTCATTTTCGTCATTTGTGAACTGTTAGGGGCGCGAGAACTTCGAGGAATGTTCTGACACATTCAGCGTTGACATTCCGGTGGTAGACTGTAGCAAGCGGCACCAAAAATGTTGTACACACTAGAAGGAAGCCATGACAAGCCAGTATTTTATTCCCAGAAAAACAATAGAAGTAGAAATTTATTGCAAAATTGCTGCCATTCAGTGAATTCCTTCAAAAAACGTTCGTAATTGCGCAGAACGAAGAAGGGTTCACAGCAATAAAGAGCAGAAACTTGTTGGATGTTTTATGCTTTAGTTCCAATTACGGGGGTTTAATGTCCCTAAGCGACTCGCGCTATGAGGGATGCCGTAGTGAAGAGCTCCGGAAATTTTGACCACCTCAGGTTCTTTAACACGCACTAACATCGCACAGTACAAGTGGGGAGTTTTGTTGGATAGAATTCGCGGTTTACAAAAAGCTCCGCCTTAAGTGTATGACTCGATAGCCTTATTGCGAAATGCCTATATGTGCAGAATGGGTAATTCTAGGCTTTAGATTCATAGACCGCTGAGAGTTTCCACACCACTCCTGCCGCAGTGGTGCAGCGGTTAAGCGATGCGCCACTGCCGTTCCGATTGCAGGTGCTGCCACCTGTAAGGCTTGTACGACCAACGTTGCTCTCCTTGAGTAATTTCTCGGTATATAAATATGCCAAAAAGTGACCACGGTGGTCAGTTTTCTCACAAACCTGTGAGCAGGTTATGAGAACGCCACAAGGTCGCGTGACTTATGCGACTCACCTTGGTTCTCTCGGCCGCCGGAGCAACCGGCCGCTCAGGCTGCGACGCTTAAAACGGTCGTCAACGCCGGTGCCAGACAATATTTCCGACACGTGAGTACTAATACCCTCACGTTAAAAACTAAAGGTTCCATTAAACTCCACTTTGTGGGCAAGACGCTATATAGAGGTAATGGGTCCCTTCCATTGCCTTGGGTCCTCCTTGCGTAGCACATAGGAGACGCGGACACTGTTCTTTCTTTCACCATCACATAACGCTACATCTACCCTTCAAACTGCAATGCAGTGTCATTAATGGCCCCTCCAAGACAAGTGCCGACTCCTTCTCTGTCGCCTATGTTGTGCATAGATGCCCATATATGTGGTTTGGTCATTCTCTAATTTACATTCGCAGACCGCGGGGAGACCTCATACCACTCATGGCGCAATGGTACAGCCGTTAAGCAACGCTCCACTTCCCTGGCAGACGGCTCTTTAAATGCCAGCAACCAACGGGGGAGGGGGGTTAGGCCGAAGTTGCTCTTCCCAGCGACGACCATGAACGGTATAGTCTGCAATGAACAGTATAATCGAAACGTTACCTCCATTGAGAAAAAAATAGCTTCTAATACGCAGGAAGTTAGTGTTTCTCGGTGCCGGTCTTGACTTTAGTATCAGAAGTACCACTGTTCGAGAGCGTGATAAAGCGCATTGATGTGGGAATATTCCAAGTGTTATAGGCTGTTCATTTTATTTAAATGAACCAAAAATCATGCTAGAAACGGTGAAGTTCGTATGAAAACAAGGATTTTTTTACATTCGCCTTTTATCTGTGCTTTATTTCTTAAGCTTACAGGTGGTCCTTTGCCTTATTTGTAAAGAAGACACATCAATAATCGTTTATACTGCTTCCGCGCCACCATTCACGCTGCTTCCACTATCTCAATGCTTTCAATTGAGATTGATTCCCTGCGCAAATAACAGACGATTCGAACACTGTCTAGCTGCGAAGTATCCCAAGTGTAAAGCGTTTCTGATAAAGTTTAAGTATCGTTCGTCTGGAGGAATAAATTGTTGTTCAAAGGAACCGCAATTGACGAATGTTAAGCGTGTCTGTTCTATTCCAGAGCCTTTCGTTCTGTTCTATTTCAGCGCCAAGAAGGATGTGATCTTATTTGAAACTTCTCATACGTGCTTTGAAAGCCGGAAACTCGAAGCGTAAATGGTAGACCGGATGCGCAGATTGAAGATTGTATTGTATATTGTCGTCGAAAAACATACTACTTCATTGCTAGGCTTTATTTTAGTTGTAATATTCTACTTGGACGGATTAAAAGATATGATAAATTGAGCTCCTTATCTCCTTGCCTTCACGGATGATTTAAGAGCAGCAGTTACAATGCAGTTCTGTTTTTTTCTATGTATCATCGTTGTACATCCGGTATAAAGTTTCCACGGAACCGCACTCTCAGCGTAAGCTCTCAAACGGGAAGATGAGAGGATAAGGGGCGAAATT
Organism: Amblyomma americanum; assembly: GCA_030143305.2. Classification (NCBI taxonomy): domain Eukaryota; kingdom Metazoa; phylum Arthropoda; class Arachnida; order Ixodida; family Ixodidae; genus Amblyomma; species Amblyomma americanum. The sequence continues at coordinate 211,210 of JARKHS020014374.1, forward strand.
TTCCCCAAAACTCGTTTTATCGTCTGACTTCAGAGCTTTAAGCCATTTGTCTTAAACGTTGTTGCATCTAATAAATGCGCATTCGATACGGACTCCAACAAGGCAGCATATTAAAGTAGCGCGCGCACCTTGCCTTCGATATTTATTTGCGTCTTTTAACGTCTATCAAAAATTGTACAAGAATACAAAGTTATGTGCAATTAAAGAGAACGTAGAAGCTTACAGCAAGCCTTTTACTCCCTTCAGGGCGAATGAGAGACTAAAGCGAGGAAGACACAAAACCAGACTTCAATAAAAAATGAAATAGACATGAATATTCGCTGCTACGAGTGCCTAAGTATAAGATGAAATAATAAAAAAACAATTGTATCCTTCAAAAGTTTTATTAATGCAGCGAATGCAGTTTGCAACGCACCCTGTTAAAACTGAATTAATTTTAATGCCCTCAAAAAAGTTCCAGGAAATAAAAGTTACAGATGAAATGTTTATAAAGCAATTTCGTACAGTTAGTGGGCAAGGCGGCAGACAAAAACGCTACCGAAAAAGTGAAGTGTTTATATTCTTTTTTTCTGCACCTTTAACAATTACTGTACAAAGATCAAAAAATATAAACCCTTATTTAAGCGCGTTTTGTGGTTAACTTTCGCAGCTTTTAGAACCAGTTAGGGTTCATTTCTCAAATGCAATGCCAGTACAAAAATTTTCCACTATCCAAAACTTCCCTTACATATGCGGGACCCGCCTCTTCATGCTTTCCAGGCACGTCGACAGATGCGTGGTACCGGTGGCAGCAAAGAAGAAACTTCCTTAAGATGCTGGATCTTCACTTGCTCAACTCGCCAGACGAACGTGGAGATGGAAGGTTCAGCCCCTAGCAGAAGTGCAGGAGGATGTAAAAAAACAGACCCAAAAAATAAATGGGGAAGGTGGGGGAGGAGGGAGGGGGTAAAATGTCTTGACCCTTTTTAAATAGAATGAGTCATTTTCAGGCGAAGCGATATAAAAGAAGGACGGAAAAGTAATAACACGAGTTTCAGGAAGTGCAGTTCAACACGACTGCCCGCATTTCAATGCGCATCCACTGAACCATACGGCTGGGCCCACCATTTGCGAGACAACATAAAAAGAAAAAATATAGAGATACCAAAAAAAAACTTTCAAACAGGCGTTTCTGGTCGACATCTCTATGAGCATGTTCTCTGCTCTAGTGCCTTTTTGTGAGTTTTGTCTTTATATGTTCCTTTCCTGCTGTGCATTCTCGTGCTCAGCTTCAATCCCAGCTCTGCGCCGAATTTTATTCCAAGGTCACCTCGACATCAGGAACCTAACGGAGTGGAGTTCTTCCATACCAGCAGGAAATTGCCGCCAGCTGTTCCTCTACCTTCTTTTCTTCATTCATTCATTTGCATCCTCCTCCTAAGCGTCTGCATCGGCGTCGATTCTGAGGGCTGGTTCGTTAAGACAGAAAACGTGCATTATAGAAGAAAAAAATTCTGGCGCCGGAATATAAATAAAAAAATAAGTAAAGCTGGCAACAGATGCTTGAAAACGACCTGAAGGAGTGCTCAGAAAAAAATACTAGAAATATAGCGGCATAACGAGACGTAACGTGCCCCCCAAGATGTCGAACATCTAACGCTCCACGTCTCTTAGGTAGTCACGATGTTTTATTGAATTTTTGTTCTAAGAAGGGAGGCATCAAAAAAGTCGTCTTTAAACTGCATCAAAATATCTCGGTACATTGAGCCAAGTTCTGCCTGTCTGAAAAACATTCTTTCAGTCGCAAGATTCGCCACAGTTGGTTTAGGATCTCGAAAAAAATAAACTGCACTCGACCACGTCCATAGACTTCTATACCTCGAAAGAAAAAACCGAACTGATAGCCCCTCAACTTGCCATTTTTATCTATTCACCAGCGTTTTTGATACTATTTAGAGGATCATAATAGAAATTGACATCTGAAAAAAGCAATTTTTCTTGTAAAATCATTCGTTCTTTCATATTCCTCAACGACTGATTAGGCATTCGTATTTGTGTTGCTCTTTTTCACATGTAGAAATTCTGATCTGACTAAAGCTGTGCCCTGCACTAATGCTTAGAATATGACTACTCTCATCAATCGGTCAAAGCAAAACTTCGTTTGAAAAGACTTTCTTGAACATTTCCACGATTTCCTAAAATTTCTTGCTCCATAAGTGCATACACGACTGCGACTAGATATTAAAATTAGATTTGCAGATAATATACCGCAGACATATAAGTCATTATTAGCATTGCTCCGACAGTTGCTAACAATTAAAAACTTGAAACAAGACCAGCCACTAATACACCACATTTAAGCCAATAATATGTACCCACGCCGAAAGTCTCAATGCTTCAACCATTACTACTTCTTCAACAGGGAACATGCAGATATTCATTTAGGGGTGGTTACTAGCAGCGTTGAAAACAACTCTGCAGAAAGCACTATGCCTTCCTTTAGAGCAAACCTTCGTGATCAGCGGAATGATCACCCCGTGTGGCTATGGCTCAGTTGCTCTGTAATGCGGACGACACATGCACACACATACGGTGTGCAATACACGCTTGCGCTCACTCTTACACACACGAGCCCCCGCCCGTGCAAAATGGGCACACGCTAGCGGTTTCCTCCCAAACACGGGCGTCGCCGCACGGCCGCTTCAAGCTATCGCGACCGAGTTCTGTAATCTAATGTCATCGGGGCGTAGCTGTCCTGAAGATAATTAATCATTCCACTGAACCGAACAGCGTGCGCTCCATGGGGGAACCGTAAAGGGCAAACGCTTAAGGGTGGAATGAAGAAGCGGGAATTCTCTTACAAAAACCTCCTTAGAAAGTCTAGAGCCTGTCCATAGATTTCTGTCTATAGAGACTATAGACTGTACATAGTCAAATCCTAGAGAATAGTCTACAGGCAAAACGAATCCTATAGACAGTCTATAGAAAATCTTAAGATTTGTGGCCGTACACTTTCAATAAACTTGTTTCTATAGACACTCTATAGACTACGATTAATCTAACAAATATCCATAGGATGGCAATAGAGTCTATAGAAAGTCTATAGACTGTCGATAGAACATTTTAATTGGGTTTCGTCGATAAAGTTCGCAAGGGAAAGAGAGAACAGCGACCGAAGCGAAGTTATGGCGAATTGGAAGGGATTGAACGCTAAAGTGCTGGGCGAAGGAGGCTTGCGATACTAAGACAGCGGTAGAATGAACAGCTATGTAGACGTGAACAACTGAAATTGGGATGAAGGGTAGGTGGGAGGAAGCCACTGAAGGAGCAAGCATTATGAGAGGTAATCGATGCTAAAGAAAAATGCTATAGACGCCGGCGGTTGATTGGAGAGGAAGATATAGCAGAAGAACAGAGATGGACGGACATACTGGGCTAAGGAGGAGGGAAAAAAGTCATGACTAGCGGTGCACACCAGGCAGGAGAGGCAAACTGTCTAAAGGGGAGAGTTTGCACCAGACAATCTGCGGAGCCGACGGCGGTGCACGAGCGCAACACAGACGGGATTCATTATTCAAGAGGCAGCTCGTATCTCGACGCCGGTGCCACAACAGGGCGTGCGTTCCGTGCTCGTGCGGTACAAAACATCACGTTCGCTCGTGGCTGAGCTTTGGGAACGGCACGGTCTCGTAAGCGACGCCATCTTCTTTCGGACCTTTTTCTCATAATGTTTGCTAAGAGAGGGCCGGGAAAGCTATCTGCAGTGACGGGCGCTGCACTCTCGATGTTCATAACAAGTGAACCAACTTACCAATAATGACTTGTTCAATTATTTAAAATTTCCGCTAAAGTGGTGTAAGACAATGATGTAAAAGGGGAGACTGCTGCGAAGAGAGGAGGGGGGTGGGGGAGTGACTATGGGCGGTGGTCCAGTTTCAATAAACAAAAACAGCTTTAAAGCTTCACAAAAGAAGATCAGAGAAAAAGCTTACAGCTTATCAATCTCGAAAAACGAAGAACGAGCTCTTGCGAAGTTTTACCGAAACCCCCGTGTCTCCTCCAATAAGCATTTCGTACCTAAAATATCAAAACAAAGGGGCGCACTATTAGGTGCCAACATGATCTCGATTAAGACAAATATGCAGTCAGTATTTAGCTCTAAGTATCCCAGTGTTTCTCGTTACACCATAAAGCGATTAGACTATACTCAAGCAAATTTCGTATCTTAGATAATTCCAACCTCTTCTGGTAAGACATAGCAATATAATCTTAACAAAGAATGCCGTCTACATGTAATGTATTCGCATATATATGTAGGAAGGTCTCGATCATCAACCCTGAAGCCTGCGTAAGTGCCCAATTATTATGCCAGTGAAACACAAACAACGGTTTTCACGTCGTAGGCGGGATATGCCCATACAACGTTGTTTCTCTTAAGACTATTCTTTGTGCGCGATGACAGAAAATACATCTTAGGGTGTCAAAGCGGGACAGGAAAAGAGGAAACCAACCATAATGTTTTTTCCCTTTCCATTAGTTTGATTTCTTTCCTACCTCGCGGTTATCTCTATGCCACTAATGTGCACTTCGAGTTATCTAAGCTTATTTAAATTTAAAATTATTTCTGGCTTTATTCTGTAACAGCCCCATCTTCAAGTATACGACAATTACACCAATCCTAAAGGCGCAGGTTTTAAAATCAGCTTCTTCATGAACCGCAAGTACATGTCATACGCACTCATAGCTGACCTGCTTGCCCGCTTGAGAGGAAAGACACCAAAATTTTATGTTTAACCGAATGAAAGCATGCTAGTTAAGCAGTTTAGAACCATATATTTAATGACCTACACGCCTAGTGGCCTGCATAACACGCCTAGGGGCCGGCTGCTGTACATATCACAGACGATGTCGTGAAGATTGTATAAACGAAGCTTGCAGTGCTCTAAGTCATTAACCAACCTGAGAAGTATATATTATCAGCTAAATATATATATTTGCTACGCTAAATAAATCACACTAGGATGACAATCCTTGAAAATATAAAATCTGTCCAGCCAACATCGTCAACTTGCCATGCATGCATTGGGACAGGGACAGTTGGTTCCCATCAGGCATGGCTGTTCTTAAACTGTAAAGCTTATACCTTTGCTTTCTGACACATAAGGAGAATATCAGCTGTGAAATTAAGTTTGCGTGTTTGTGCTGCAGGAGCCGCTTAGTTTCGGTGGAACATATCCCCAGCTCGACGCTATTTCTGCAACACTAAGCACTACTTACTTGCTTAACTATAGCTCTACTGCCTCGAAATAAGTACAGGAGAAAAATGAAGAAAAAACACTCACTACTTTTTATATTTTCTATATTCGGATCACATATTAAATCACTGTGCATATTAGTTCTTCACCCTCATGTGGCCGACTGCAGGCCCACATTCACTGCTCGAAATTGCTCCCAAGATTATTGCCACTACGCCTCCCTTCTCAAGTTTTTCGTTAACTTCGGTTACGTGAAACGGCTGGTATTAACACGGCCACTCACGTTGTACCGCTACCAACATATCGCCCCTTTTCTGCCTGCGCACGCTAATATGCATCGAAATAACCCAGTCGGCGTAATCGCTTTGTGCGCCGACGTTGCCTTGTCAACGAATGCGTAAATGAATGAGGCCAGCGTACCTCGGCGCTGTAGCCAGTTGCCGCTAGCAGTTTATCAACTTTAGCAAGGAAGCTCGGGTGTCGGGGACCAAGGGCATGTCACAGGTCCAGGCTGAGTAATTATGCCGGGGCGCTGATTGCGTATGTAAGGTCACTCAACTTAGGACCGCAAGAGTGATGTGGGAGCGAGTGGCGGAAACCCAAGAGGTCAACATGGGCGTTACGGTGGACTGCGTCTCACGAAATAATGCACAAATAAAATATAGAAAGAGAGAGAGAGCAAAAGAGCAATCCAGTGCGCCTTGTGAGAGGTACTGCAGCATTCCTAAAATATTGCTGTGCTCCAGAACCTAGTGATGCTTCTACGTGAGTGGCGCGAAGAGTTTTCTACTTGAGTATGCCCGAATATTATCCACCCTACAGGCGGTGCCAGCCACAGCGAGAGGTGGCTGGCTTGGCAGTTCATTGCGTCGATGCATACGCAATAGGACGCATATGCAATAGGATCCATACGCGATTATTGCTTCGATGCATACGCAATAGGACATCTTCCAATAAAACTTTTCCCATTCACTATTCTTACAGTTCATCAATCATGCTGTAATGAAAGGAATCCGGAAGACAAGCTGAAAAATGAGCACTGATTACAAGTCAAGTATACAGGAAGTATAAACAAAACTGTGAGGTTATTCTCCTTGACAAACTATGCTTCCCTTCCCTAAATTAATCACTTTTACGTATTTAATGATTCAAGAAATGTAAGCCAACTCCAACTTTTCAAACATTCCTAATACAATAAAACATGAAAGTGAAGATATTTGGGCTTATCTGCTGTATTTTGGACCAAATGGCAATTCACAGTCGAAATAAACGAATAAAGGCTATGCCTGCTCTTTCGCTCCTTTTTATATTTTCCCCTTTGATGAACTAAAATATGCGAGAGCAGCAAAATGTTATGACTCATGTGTTCTCTTAAAAAATAAGACTATAACGTTGATGCTGTAGTTGAATTCTACAGATTTTAGCGCAGAGCCGCGGGTTGACGTCTCGGCCTAGCGAAACAACCGGACACGCATGCATTCCTCAGGATGAAACAAATACACGCCCTGCAATATTTCTTTCTGAACCACATTCTAGAGAAAATCGATAAATTTCTCCCAGAGAACAGCAATGAAAAATAACCAAGCTCGGCAACTTCTGGGATATTTAACATATTTCCTCACTGTCTTATGCAGGGCTTCCGTAGACGATACCCCGTGATGTCGCCACCTTGTCATAACACGAAGCGTTTTTCGGTGCACTCAGTTCAAGCCAATAGTTTTTGTGTAATTTGTTTCATTGTTCTGATGTATGTTTTAGAGCACAGCTCTTAGACGCCCGTCCCTGGGTTCCATAATGTCGGCGTCGGTGTTGTCAGCGTAGTCGGCGTAATCGGTTGTGCAAGTAGCTGAGCGAAACGACAGCTGGAAGGTGGCTACCACTGGAAGGTCCCGGAGGGTGTCTGGCAGCGTAACACGCCACCCGCCAAAGATGGCAGATGTAAAGAGCTCCGCTTAAATTAAGCATTAGCGGCTATCGTAATTGTCTGTCAATTTTTTTGTTTCTTGCACTTGGTTGTAAATCCGAGGCATTTGTATTTTGTTTATGAGATGGTTTGTCATGCAGATAATTCGCTGTACGCTCATTTGCTTTCTTTTATTGTTGTTATTCTCTGTGATAGACGACGCATTTATACACGTCATGTAACCACTCCTGCCTTAGCTTCCAAACGGCTTACGGCAGTATTGAATAAAAAAAAACATAGAACCATCACCTGCTGTTAATAAAGTAAGTGCTACCCACCACGACAACAGCGGTGCACAGGCTTGGACGAAATTGGAGAGACCTCTGGTTCTGTTTTTTTTTCTGTATGAAACAGATTGGCTGGCGGAAGAGCGCGGGGAACCAGGGCGGCTTATTGAGGGTAGCACTCTGCCTACTTCGAAAATGGGCTTTGCACTGCCGGAGAGTGCAGAAATGCGGTTCTGCCAATTCGATCGCTCTTTGAGAATTTTTTCACGCCTCGACTGTCGTCCACAAAAATCTTATTAGAGGCGGGCGTGTCCGCAAAAATTAATTTCGCAGCAGGCAGCAGGCCAATCGGTCAAAATGTCAGACGCTCTGAAGCAACGAGCCCCATCAGCTGGCAACATTACCAAGCTGGGCCGCTAGGCAGCATCAGAATAATTTTGTTTTCCGACTACAGGCATCCCGTGATCTTTGGTTGCCGATAGTTCGCATTCGGAAATTGCTGCGCGAGATTATAGCTTTTTTACGATCCTGTAACGAAACTTCTGCACTGGTAAAAATTACCGCCAACATATTACTGCATCCAAAGGGAAAGCACGCATTTCGTCATGCCATATCTGCAATCTATCCTCGATGCTGTCGATCGGCGACATGCGAATTATTAGACAAATTTACTTCACGCACGCATAAAAAATGGTTCGGTTATTGCTTCGGCCGCCATTTACATTTTACCTTGGATTGTTTCACGCGTTACAAGAATGGCGCTTCGCGTAATATCTGGAAATATGTTGCGAAAGGGTTTGCGTGGTATTGTAAAGACAGGGCTCATTTTCTCGCCCAGAAACAAATTTGACTGATCGTGGCAATTTTGGCTTGGATACTGAGATTTCCGAGGGCACCGGAAAAAAAAAGGCTTCCTTTAGAATTTGATTCGGCGATGAGAAAATTGGCCATTTACAAAAAGAAAAGATGTCTGCGCTCTTCATATGTTTAGTTAGTTTTTTGCGTCTTATATGAAAGATGGAGCGATTGAAGGCGGTAACGGTGAGATCAATGTACATAGCAATTGTAAGGGTATGCACAAAAGTGAAACGTTTAAACTTGAACAAAAAATTAGATTAATCAATCTCGCAATCTTTAGTGGACAAAGGAACGGATCATTTTCATGCATTGCCTTTTTATAGGTTTTCAACTCTGCTTGCAAGCATTAAAAACGTAGAGCGATGTTTATCCAATGCATTCTATTCTTTCTTGCTCCGTAAGTAGCCACGGGCGTTGCCCGTGGCTAAATACGGGCAGTTTTTTCTTTGCGGTGGGCACTTTTTTTTTTCTCCTCTCTCTTCTTTTCTTTCTGTTTTCCTAACGTGCCTCAGTTTATAATTGCAGCTTTTGACCGATGTATAGAAGCCATTCTTTGATCACCAACTTCTCAGCGGTGTGCTGGTGTTGTTCTTCTCGATGTTTTACACGTAGTTACGGCTTGAAAACTGTGAATGAAAATAGGCCAGCTCCCCGGAAAGAAGTTTTCTTTCAAAGTTTTGGAGGTCAACCGGTCAATCTTCTTTAGCAGCCATCATGCATGGACGAGGTTCACACGCCCCTTCCTTCAGCCTTCGAACTTCACGCCCTCCTACCCCTCACCGGGCCTTCCTCTTCGGAGTGAAGGTTCTATTTATTTATACCCCGACAACTATAAACGCTTTGCCCAGATGAAGACAAGTCCCCTTTTCGCAAAGTTGGATAGCAGCCTGAAGCTTTCCCCTCCCTTGTTCACTTTGTGTCTATCTAGCCGTTAGTTACACTTGCCGTCTGTCTTTCTGCATAAGTTTGTCTATGCTTGCATGTGCGTCTCTGCTGCTGCGCCTATGCTGCGTGTTTCGAGGGCAAACCCGGACTGGTAGATGTTTTTCAAGATTTATCAGTAATTTTAATGCACTGTGCAGCACATTGTCGGTTTTTAAATGTCTGGCTAAGTTGCGTCACTTGTCTGCCTTCCCATTTCTTTCTCTACTTAGTTAAAGACGCGCCTGACTCATCAACTCATTGTCCTCCTTCCGAGATTTCTCAAAAACAGCCTCTTGCAGGTGGTTGCTCGAGCATCAAGAGCCGACAATGCATTTACATTAGGGTCAAAGGTTTGAGAGCCTTAAAAACACCACTATAAATAGCCACAGCTCGAAGTACAGTTTTATCGAAGTGCAATGACGGAACATCCTCCAGAACAGGAAAATGGAAGACAACCTTCTCTTCCACTGCAAGCAATTGGACGTACCAAGCAGCCCCTTAAAGCCATGTGGCTATGTACACAGAAGGTCACTCTTTGGCATGTCGCTGATTGATCATAAGCCATGAACAGAAGCGCGCAGTGGTAGTTTCCGCACGATTTCTAGTGTCAATCCGTCTTGTTTGTGGGCGTAGTGGGGACGGTTATTGATGGTCTCGCTTCTCTTTCAAGCGGCCCGCCGAGAACCGATGCACTTTACAACAAAAACTGCAAGTATTAACACGAAGCTAAGTAGTATTTTGTTGCCTGCGACGTCTGTTATAGTGAAAGGATTGAATGAAGACGCCGTCCGCATATTGTTATTTACTCTTTTCTAATATAAGATTCATTCCAATGCCACCTCGTCTTAGTGCCCCTGAAACATTAAACAATCTTTCGTTTTTTTTGTTTATACTTGCGTTTACTTTGTTTCATAACTCTCTCTTTTTCTTGCCAACCATTCCTTGAAGTGTTAGTACTGATTACTGTTCAACAGTTCTCCGCTCATGAACTGAACAATGGTTGGCCGATTGACGCCTAAGCACAAACACATACAAATAATTTCACATCCATGCAGCACACTCCTTTCTGCCCAGCATATATGCCAGGCATTTGTGCTGTCATAAAACTGAGAGCATCAATGGTTCTAGCGCATAAAAAAGGCAATCAAGGCTCTATTAATTCATCCCCAGGTCATTTTTTCTCAGATTCATTCGTTTTTAAATAGAAATGCTTGCACTCTAACCAGCAGTATAATATATTTTATGTACACTGCTAATCAGCAGAATAAATATTTTCGAAGCTTGGCACACGTTAGGCAGCACACTCGGCGTATTGCTGCGTTGGAAGGAGTCTTCTTTTATTCTATTAGTGCCTGAAGGCATAGCTTTATAAAAAGAGAGAGAGAAAGAAGTTCAAAGAAAGACTGGATGCCAGTTTGGCTGAACAAGTGGCAAAGTTTTTCAATATATCGCCCCCCCCCCCCCCCCCCCATTCTCAACCTTTCGTGTGTCACATTCGCACTTCCATCGCAAGCCCTCCTCCCTCGAGGAGCGTCTGTGTACAGAAACAATATCTGGCCATTTCCATAAGACGGAATCAATGTTTTCAGCACACATTATTTTAAACATTAACGTTCATCCGGCAGCAGACATTTCAAGCGGATCACTTAAGCCGGAGCGTTTTTTCTACGACCTCCGTTAAATTCTTTGAATCAAATGTCTATGAATGATACCCTTGTGTAGTTCGTAGAAAGCGCGAAATTCGCTTACTTGCGTACCGACATCTGCCATGGAACGCGAAGCAATAGATACTACCGTTCTAGCGCCTTCAGTATTTACTAAACTCCCCCTCACATCCTCGTGAACAGAGGATTGGTCTTCAAGAGCATAACTACTAGAAAGTATATAAAGCAGTTTATGGGGCGCTTTTAAAGTCCCAAAGCGACTCAGGCTATGAGGGACGCCGTAGTGAAGGGCTCCGGAAATTTCGACCACCTGGGGTTCTTTAACGAGCACTGACATCGCAAAGCACACGGGCCTCCAGAATTTCGCCTCCATCGAAATTCGACCACCGCGGCCGTGATCGAACCCGCGTCCAATATAAATTAGTGGCACCGGAACATTGTGACCGAGTAATGGGACTATTCTTAACCAACTGTTGCTCAAAAAAAATTGGAGGGAACACTTACGCTCTGCCTTAACGGTATGACACGATAGCTTAATGGTTTAATTCCCTAACACGTTGGTGGGCGTTCTCTACTTTACATTCATAGATTCCTTGGTGTCTTCATATCTCTCCAGGTGGAGCGATGCCGTAGTTAAGCGACGCGCCACTGCCCTGCAATGGCAGGTGCGCCTAGCAGCGGGCCATGTGTGCCCCTGGGTGCTTTTTACGAGCAACCAGACATTAATTTAACTGCGAACTGCCACAGTTGGCACTTTGATCACTATCCCGTGGGCAGGTCGAGACGATTCTGCCAGTTAATGTGAGCTGGGTGGCCCTCCTGCCTCCTAGACTGCTCTCTGGGGACCACCTGCCAGAGACATGCCCGTGATTTTTAATTCACAACGCCGACGACGACAACAGATTTTCTGGTGAGCAAGACCTTTAACACTGTCGCGTTAAAAAGAGCAATATAAGGGGCTAGGAAGAGAAGCTGCCTTGTCCCCGACGCTCAAGCATGAACAAGGATGCTTTTATTACGTATCCATGCCCCACCTCCTCAAACGCCATCTCTCGCGCATTGATGAGTCGTGGTTGTGTATCGTTAACGAAGGAACCCGAAACCTGCTAGCTTAGTCATCCGGCGTGTAGATTGATAACGTTACACGTAAAAAAAATAAGAAGATAATTAGATACTGGTCCACACTATACACGAGAAACGGAAGTGTGCCCATATACATATGTCGAACGGGGACAAACGAAAAGAAGGTTCAACACAACGTCCAGTGTGGTCTACCTATCCGCTGGGTCCAGTGTCACGTCACGGCCTGGCGATGTCGCTTCGAAACCCGTCAAGCATTAACTGCTTCGCCTCATCGACTTGTCGTTCAAGCCACCCGTCGCTTCCCCCAAATCGGCGATAGTGGCAAGCAGGGCGAAGATAGGAAGGGGGGCAGAGACATAGGGCCCTACGTCCCTCCCACAGCCTCTTCCCTATCTTTGGAAGCAATAAACTGCTGCGCTGCGACCGCCAATTTGTCCAACCTGCCACCCTACAAGTGGTCACGGTAGACTGCCGCTTCCTTAATCAAACTTCTGGCCTGCCGCTCCTAGCAGACGATTTCAAGCTATTGTCTTCCCCTCGTTTACCGCTTTGGACCAGAACCGCTTCACCTTTACACCGCCCTCCCCTCCCCAATTCTTTCCCTCTTCCACTTTTAGTTCCAAGCCGTTTTGCCTTCCTGAATCTTTCATCTTCGCTTTGGAGGAATAAATTTTTTTTCTGGAGCTGCATCGCATCCAGCGATGCCGGCATACGTGCCCTCTCTTTCTTGCGTGAAGCTGTAATTCGCCCTTGATAGAATATTAGAGTCTTCAAGAAATTCTATAATTTGTAAATAACGTGCTCTAGGATTTTACATGAATGTGCAGTTAAATGGATTGGCCTACAGTTAGAAAGAAGTTGTTTGTTGCCGGATTTATAGAGCTGCAGTACACTGGCGAGTTGCCATGAGGAATGGACAATGCCAGTAGAAAGAGATTTTTTAAAAATAATTGAGAAATATTGAGACGACCAAAAGTAATAACGTGCAAGGACGGTGTTTTTAATGCAGTCCGGTCGAATGCATTTTTTTTTAGTCAAGATGCAAGATAAGATTTAGAACGGCCTGACTGCTAACCGTGATACCAGAGATACAACTAGAACGATCGCGATTAGGAAGACTGAAGGATGGAATCATGTTATTATGACGTGCAAAGACAGAATGAAAGTAACCATTAAATGCATCAGATATTTGAGCATAATGCTCACTATATGCAGGCATCACATCGTTCCTTTCCCGCAGTCTTCCTTGGTTTTGTAGGCTGGAGTGACAAAACTAACCCACTGTGAAATGTTCCGGTGAAACATCGGCACCGTGATGTACACAACACACTGTTACCATTTTCACGCTCTGTAGAAAAGATAACAAAATTGACAACATTTGTTTTCCTACTTACTATGGGACCAAAGAATTATATTCGAGCATACAGAAATATAGTGTTCAGATCATTTAGAGGCAGGCAGAGAAATTGACCCGAGATATTATTTTTTGGCCTCCTCTTTCGCACTACAAAGCAAGAAAATATGAAGAAAGAGGTTTGTGGTGGGTGTCGATGTGTACAGAACGGAGGTTCAGGGCACGCAAATACTTTCAAAAAATGCAAATACGCACCATACGAAAAAAATTAGAGACAAAATATATAAAAATGTGCATACATACGCAACTTCATAAATAAAAAAAGGGGGAAAATTTCATCCCTAGAAGTGAAGAGCGTGCCCGAACTGCTTGGAGAGCTTTCGAAGCCTCAGGATTTCTGCAAAAGATCAAAATGAGGTCAACAAAACTATGCATTACCAGCTCATGAATTGTGTCTTTCTCACCGGGTGCTTTAACCGATGACAGCTCCCGAAAGTCTCACGCACGGTCGCTCTTCTGCTCTTAATATTTGTTAGTTTTTTTTTCAGCAGCAATTCCTGATAGAAGGCCCCACCGTTTTCCTTTCCCTTGATAAAGGACGCATGCTGTTCGTAAAGCTACCTGCTCTCATTTTCGAGACAAGGCGAACATGTAACGTTGCGTGAAACATTTTCAGCCGACAAGTGCGAGCACATTCTCGGCCAGATCTGAGACCTTCGCGCCAGCAGGCAGCTGCATCTCTGCACAGTGACATAAGAGCATGGTCATTCAGGCAGCGGCCTTCGTTACGGCTGCAGAGATGGGATGTCCGCAGTCGTCATGCCTCCAGTCGAGTGCCAGATTGCCTTCCCTTCCGAAGGGATCGTTAGCGATGCCGAGGGCTCGTCTCCAGATGTCGGTGATGTCTGAGAAGAGAGGATTAGGAAGGAGGGGGGGGGGGGGGCAGAACGCCTGATCGGCGGCTGTCGTCGGCGGTCAAGCTTACCGAGCCGCAAATCGCTGCTCATAATATAACGACTCGTAAGGCAACGGAGAAAGAGGTTTCCTGCTGACGCCTGCTAACAAGCATCAGCCTCACTCGACGGCACCATCCCTTAACTGCCGCTGTCAGACTCCGTGGTTTCCGCATGTTTTTATTTCATAACAGAAACTGTGGCCACGTGTCATAAGGACGTAAAGACACACATGTGAAGTTTTGCTGCAGAGCACGAACCGGTCGCTTTGGAATTATATTGTCGAAATATTGGAGGAGCTTTCATCCTCTCGGCACCTACTAAATCGTAAGAGCAGGACACTTGTACAGTGTCGCGCACTGACGCTGCTGCCCTGCGGTTTCTTAATATTAGTTCTTTTCACTTGTCTGAGGTTGCTTTCGCTCCGCAAAATGCCTTTGAAGAGGAGGCTATTTTATTCTGATTCAATATAACTTGCACTAGTGGTTTTTTGTCTGAGCCCTGCGAAACGCTGCTCACTTAACTCTTAAAGAAGCTCTTAGCAGGGCAACCTTTTGGAGGTGCAATCTTTTTCGTCAACATAGTGCGAAAGAAACTTTTTATCGAACCAAAATTATAGACGTTGATTAAGACCAGTAAGATGTACTAGATGAAGATGGACAGACGGGTGCATAGTTACAATAGTACCGTCTGTGCGAATGTAACGAAGCTTCAATGTTTGCTTCGCAGTCGTATAGTAGAAACGAACTATACCCATAAAGCTCTGAATCTCACTCTGTTCAATTCAATTCAAGTTTATTTGCATCTATACATATACATATGACGGGAGTAAATTCGGCTTGACGGGGTCTGTGCCCCGTACAGAATTGGCACTAAACACAATAAAAAGAACACAAACATACAATAATAAATATACGAAAAAAGAAAGCATTAGTGAACATTCTATAACAGAAATACATACGGGTAAAAATATCAACGATAGAATGTTGCAAGCAATAAAATTACAGAAACCGTATAGTATGAAATGATACAAATAATACAGCCTTGAAATTCACATCTATAAATAAGAAGTTATTTACAAGCAAAGAAATTGGTTGAGCATCCATGGCGTCAGTGTATACCGCATCAAAACAAAAAAAATAATCTACAATGAACCCAATAAAATGAAAGATAGGTGTCTATTGAGTTTCTAACGAGTTTAAAAAAGATGGCAGTGTGTGGCGTAACATTTGTTGACCGTTGTTAGAGCGCGTTTTAGGAACGTACCAAGTTTCTCTGTGACGTGTGTTGTACAGCAAGACACAGAAAACCCTTTTCTTTAGGGAAGCCGTAACGACTCCCCCAAAGATCTGGTATGGTGCTTCAAGCCTAAAAAAATTGGTTATCCTTTACTTTGTGCATAATAATAATATGACGTTCTTTAACAGTTATGACTCACCTTTTCCGTTCTGGTTTCACTCAATTCAAGGCTGTCCTAAATAGAGGCTTTCTGGAAATTTGTTTCTTGAAAAACTGATATTCTAAATGACAATAAACACTGTGCTTGGTCGCGGCCACTAGAGAAACAAATTCAAGGGGCCTGCACGCGAGTGACATGAGTTTTCGTGCAAGCTTTTAAAGGGGTCTTAAGTGCGCAGAAACCCGTCACGATGATTTAACGCATTAGGCTTATCAGTTGGTCAGAAGTTACGTCATCGCGGAGGAATGTCACTTGCTCTGTAGGTTAAAGAAGCCAAACGTCATATGACCAACTGACAACGAAACACGTGACCTTGTTGTATGATGACGTCATTACATGCTGATAATCCTGTATCGAGCTGGAAAAAGGGGCAGGAGTTCGTGCTTGTGAAAAAAATTATGCTGTAAAGCGGTTCGTACATGCAGCATCGGACGAGACTGGCCAGCACTGAACAGAAATTTTTCTGTACCAAATTCATTCCATCGAGGTAGGTTCTCGCCAGCGCCAAGTGGCTTTTTCTCGCTAACGAACTCCGTCACTTTGCTCTTCGCTTTAAGTCAAATAAATGGCTGTCCTGTCGCGAATAATTCGCGGCGAAGTTCGTCCACAGCCGTCCACTCTCTTCGGAACTGGCTACAGCTATTCGTGATTAATGGAAAAAAAAATCGATCGTTTGGCGGAAATGTTGTTTATTGTTCATATTTTTCCTTCTTTTCTTGAGCGTTTTCTTCTAAATGTAAAAAAAACACTTCAGCATTTTTGTTTTTAATTTTTGAACAGAAGAGACAATTACTCGTCACCTGGCGCATGGAAGTGGCGAGCTTCACATGAACAGATATTATGAAGGCAGATGCAACATGGAGGCGTCCCCACTTCAGGCCATACAACTTAACACTTCCCACAGCCCGTTGTGCCATTGGCGATGCGGGCTGGGCTATAATATTTTTCTTTCTTTTTCTCGACCCACACGAATATATGTCTGCCTTGCATGATCCTGAAGCCTTTGTTGCAAAAAACACCGACCTAAACCTACACTCTTTCATTTTAATTTATTACAGTGCCTATGAACACCCGCCACCATCTGCTTCAATGAATGGTGGAAAAGCACCCAGCACCCGTGCTCTACAAATGCTATTTTTCTACGCAAAGGCAAGTTTTTTTACTGCCAGGGACGGTTATAAATGACAGAAAGAAAGTATTCTCACATTTGTTCGCAGAATTGTAACAAAAACTCCAGCCCTATTTTTTTCTTGTAACTCGGGAGCTACAACATTGCGTGTAGATATTGCAAAATCATCCTTATAAAGTGTCAGGCAGTGCAATATGCTTGATGAAAGCCGAAGGTCGATTCGTCGACACCTGATGGCTAGTTCAGTGTCCTAGCGCAGATTTTCATTTTATCGTGCTTGAAAAAAACTCTGTGGCTCTGGAAAGCGCTAAGCCAAAGGAAAACGACAACTCAAAGCTGCATAGGAATGCGATCCAGTTGTGTACAAAGACATTATTTCTATCAAGTGCGTTGAAGACAAATACGTTATGCATCTTCACATTAAATCTTGCTTAAACTACCGCGCTGACATAGCACGTGGAATGCACTTTTTCATGTGTTTGGGCAATGCGAAAGCACGGTACGAGTGTGATACACAGATGCTGACAGAGTATACGTGATGTCTGCTCGGTCTAGAAAGCTAACCCGTTACCTATGCCATAATTGTCTAGAAATGCCTACGCAGTGTTTTGAAATCTATTCTGTGAGTCCGGGATCAACTTTCAGGAAAGGTGGGATATTTGGAGCGTAAACAGTAGGCGCACAGACGTAGGAACTTCCATGCAGAAGTTTTTTCTTTTGCGAATAGCCTGGTCTCGAACAAACTCAGATCTGATGATGATATCAGGAGAGTGCGCTTCTCTCTCCTAATGGTCATACCTCTGCCTAAAAAAGTGGAGGAATGTTGTGTGCCCATACGTATTTTAAAAGGTCGGTCGAATTTTTTCTCCCAACAGTACCCCACTAATTAATTATGCAACATGACGGTATGCATGTGATATTTCGGCCGTGTTCAAGATAAAACATGGCAAACATTTCCCTCCTGCAGCGTTTTATTCTAAAATGACGTGCGTGTCGGTCCATCACAGACAATTTTCTCATGTCTGCAACAAGTGGTTGTTAACTATCATTATTAATCGTAAAGGTGGTCTTCTACATCCACCATCTCATTTTTAAAAGCACACAAAATTTAGTCACTTTACAAGAAGAGAATGGTGGAAGACTATAACCATGAAAATTGTCACAAATATATAATTACAGTTAAAAAGTTCAATATTTATGGCCAACATATTTCATAACAAAAATAATCTGCTCTTGACTCCAAATAAAAAGTAGAAAGTACGTAGTTAACTATGATTCTTAGTTTAAAAATCAAACATGGATTGCCAACCCGAGAAGAAATTTGAGCAGATAAAAAGACACTTGAAACCCCATGCTATGTATTAGCTGATAAATCTTAAAGCGTGCTTTGGAAGTCAACACAATTTATGAGTCTTGGCTGGTTGCTCGCTAATGTGGAACATTTTCTCTTCCTTTTTAGTGCTGTTCAGGAAATGCCGTCTATTAGGGCTCATTTCGAAACACAAGCTAATTCTTAACTCGCAAGGAGAAAAAGACAGACCCTAAACAACAGAAATACAAAAGAAGGTTACCATTGCCATCCCTTCTCTTCGTTCCACGTGATTGTCTTTCATCTCTAGCCATCTAATGACATACTGCAGAGCCTATCAACCTCGCCTCTTTCTGTAGGAAATCAGCCAAAACCAGTGATCAGCAAGACCTTTCGCCGTCACCTACTACGCTCTTGCAAGTGGTCCGCGCACGCGCGTTCACTTTCAGCTCCCGCAAACGCAGTCTGGCTTAATGACTCAATTCCAGAGTGAAATTTGTCTCCAAGAAGTGGAAGGTTCGCCTGGCGCTCCACAAATGCGTGCGAGTCGAGATGGCCTTGGAAATTAGAAACGATGCTTAAGGCACGACACGCCGCTATGTCTCTGTCTTCGTGCAACGGGTAGTTCTGTGCACCGCTACTGCAGCCAATCAGTAACGCCAAGAGAACGGCACGCTGTCTTGCATGGCAGTAAGAAAAGAAGAGAGATACTATCCGTCACTTCGCGCTAATTCGTAGCACCGCCTCTTTTATAGCTATGTAGGCTGCTTCTAAGCTTCTTTCTTCTCCTTTCCATACTTTCTCGCTAGTTCTACCAATAGCACCTGGCTGGAAGCGGGCGCTCTCGGTAAAGGAAGCACCAAAGTAAGTAAGAAAGCAAAGAACCCGCGGCGAGAACCACATGACTGTCGAGGAGAAATCTCCCGTTTGTTACTGGTCATGAAAGCTGAACTTATTGCGGCTTCTTTATTCTGGTAGCAGCTAAGAATGTGGGCTAGCGGAAAATACCACGAGGATATATTACGCGGTGATCTCTTCTTTTTTATCTAAAGTGACGCATAGATTCAGATATCTTAATTTTATTTACGCAGTGCTGCAGACCTTAAACACTCTGTCCAAGCATTGGGTAACAACAAATGAAATATTCAACTCAGGTGACCTTAAACTGATTTTGTAGATAAAAGAAAAAGCAATCTTTCTTAGCACGTAAACACAGACAGTTTCTAGGGTACGTATTCACCAGTTCCTCACTGAGATTACAGTCCAGGTGACAACATTAGTATCAACATCAAGCTACTGCTTTCCTAAACGTCTGACGGGTATGGTCTTTTCGTCTAATTTATTCCAGTCTTTAACGGTTATGGGAAAATACGAAGGTTTACTAGTATTCGGACAGCCAAAGTAGGGTAAGAACTAGACGCTAACTTTCCTTATTTATCGAGTTATGTCAAAAACACTTTTTCAGCATGCCTCTCTCTAGCAACGCCAATACAATCGATCATATCTGTAGTAAAATCTGTGAGCCTTTGGCGTGTAAGACGGGATGTCGCAGTCGCGGCCCGGTCGACAGTAGTCAGCAACCAGGACTACAAAAGCTTCTTTCAAAGCGCTAGCATTCTAGCGTTATCTTTCTCTGATAGAATGATGATGCTCCCATCGGCAGTCAAACGCTTAATCAAAAGACACTGTAACACACTTCTCCGACATCCTCAAGGTCCATCCTTACCCACTCGGGCCCCGAAATGTAGGCTTAATGTCCGATGTGCTGCACGGAACTAACCAAAACTTCCAAAGTGGAGACGAGAATAGGGCCGGAACACTCGAGTGCAAATTTCAGCTCCGATTTATAGCAGGCCAAAATTATAGCCGGGGCTGGGAAGCCATTACTCGTTGGGGGCGGAGGCGTCGCGAACTGGAGCGGCCCATCCATCCCTGAGAAACCCTATTCCAGACAATGGTCGCCGTCCTTTGAGGCATGGGGAGATCACGGGAGTTTGCCGCGTGGCTCAAACGTGCCTAGCTTCTCGGCTGTGCAGGATTATAAGAAAAAATTTCTACGAGAAAATAAAAAGAAAAATAAATGAAAGGTCGTTCGCGTAGTGTGAAATTACTCACAGATTTAAGGGGTTTATAGGTTTGAAGCCTTTTTAAATGACACATAAAAAGTGCTTTCAGTATTTAAAAATACGTGATCTGGTTGGCTGATAGCGTTCTTGGAGTGCCAAACGCGATCACCGCACAAGCAATCCTTTTTCATCTCACAAAATAAAATTAACCACTTCAGCGTTCTCTGAATGAATTTGCACTCTGGTTCGCGCGGACTCGGGGGTTAAACTCGGACGCCACTGATTAAGACTGGGCAGAGGCAGGCCTATGGATGTCTGATTATGCATGGCATCGTAGATACATTGTTGGCGGGAAAGTAATGATATGATCAATGAAGAAATAAATGTTATGTCGAGCCGCAAATAAACGCTTGCATCCGCTCAGTGGAGCCTTGAGCACCTGCCAAACTTGATTTTAAATAGCTAATTTAAGCTTAAACGACGCCTAATACGTACGCATAATAAGATTGGGCTTTAAAAACAATTAGCGCCAGCGCACAGTCTCATGGCGAATCACCATGTTCTTTTATTAAATACGAGTATTTCTGATTTGGCCGCGAGGAAGCTAATTCTCTACGTGCATAAAGAACTATATTAGAGATAACAACATGCAGAGTGTTGTGGAACAATGTACGTTTCATGTTGGAGCTATATTGGAACTAAGTCACTGTAGATGGAGTATTGGTGGTTGCACAGGCTGAGCGGATGCAGCAATGACAGAGGAGAGGAAAGCTGAGCGGACTTTATACTTTGATACTATTGTGTTCTCAACATTTGATGTAATTAGGAGTCCCCTAATTTTTTCAACATTGTACCACTAATATCTCCTCAAAAGTGCTGCAGAAAAGCTCATAGTCGGGCTATTATTCCCTCCTGTTTTCGTTTTCACTCCACTTACCGAAAGAAGCCCCAAAAATGTACTTTCTACGTACAAGCCTTTCCGACTACTCCTGATCGCAGCTGTTTTTTAGACGCCCTATTCTATAGTTTCTTTTTTGGCTTGTGTTCTCTTTTTCTTTTATTGATATCTTTGCTTTCTTCGTGCCACCATGTCCTGCCCTCTTCAGCAAGTGACCTCTTCCTTTTTTCTTGCTGCTTTCTTTTCCCAGAAGCCATAGCTCGCCGCCTCCTATAAATGACGCCATAAAAGTCGAAACGACCCCCCGTCACTGCATCGTAAATGTCGAAGCATGGCGGGGCGTCTTAACCGGAACGACCCGAAAGCGGCAGCATCCCGCCACGCCGCAGGGGACCCGCGTCGTGCTGTATTAATACACGGCCACGGCAATCTCCCGGCGAGAGGCGACGCAAAGGCGAGATTGAGTGGCGATGTGGTCGCGAGAAAGAATAATGAAAGGAAGCAGCCAAGGTGGTACGCCACTCTTGTACGTCGCGTGCTTTCTTTATTCAGCACAAAACACGCCTGGCTTTTAATAGCGACCATGATCATGAACCGACCCAAGACATTGTTGCTGTTTTGTTTGTGTGTTCCTGCTGTTTCTTCTTTTTGCAGGACCGGCTACTTGCTGCAGCGGCTTTGTGTTTCATTCCACCCTGTCTGCATACAACTGTGCGCACCTTTTGGCGATACTCCACTCAAATGGCTTTTGATTCTTGCTTTCGCGCATCGTTTACGGATTTTAAAAGCGCAAAGACGCAGGCAGACACAACATGTTATGAAAACGCGTGTATTATAGACAGCACTCGGAGCACCAAGAAGTAGTAAGCTCAGCCCAATGCATGTCCTACATTGTCAAGGAACTCTCGATTTAGTAAATATCACATGTACATCTCCCAATTTCCTGCGGTGGTAATCTTAATATCTTCTCAATCAAAAGTCTCAGATCCCCGCACTACTCGCTTAGACAAATGACGTGCTTGGTAATGTGTCCATCACATATATAATACATTAGGTGTGTAGTAGACATCAGAACAATTTTATACCATGATTTTGCCGCTTTGCTCTTTTACTACTTTCTTTAAAAGCCACGGATATGCCTACCTGTAGATGCAGGACCGTCATCGATAATGTGCCTGTTAGGGTGCAGCCTAAATCTTCAGTTCCATGCGCTGCTAGGTATGCATAAGCTGTGTATCGTAATCGTATATTTCAACCCTACTAAACTAGCTAAATTTATCTTTGCGCGGAGACAATGCGACAACTTCGCGTCTACTTTGTGGCTGGTCCGGCAAACAAACCCATAAAAGCTACAATGTTGACTCATAAAATGAAACTGTAAAGCATGCTATCTAGCATGGACTCCCTGTTGTACCTTCGACAACCCCGTTTTTATTATGTCAAGACAGACAATAAGCAGAGAGACAGAAAATAAACTTAATTAGTTGAGTGAAACGGAGTGGAGCCCCTCCTAATGCAGCAGGTCAACCCTGCCGGATGGCCAAGAGCTTAAAGGCCTCGGCGACCCCGTCATCCCGTTGTATACGCCGAGCCAGAAAGCTCGGCTCCAAGCTGCGCAGCGCGACCTCCCACTGCTCCTCGGTAGTGATTAACAGTAAGAGGACGATCCCGCATAAAGTGGGATAGGGAAGAGTAGAGAGGGAAGAGTAAAACAGACGGTGGGCTAAATGAGGGAGGGAACGGCATGATTGGGGAAGGCACGCGCTTTTATCTGGCGCCCGGAAATTTCCTGAGTGCGGGATAGGGACCTGCCGGTCAGCGTGTAAAGGCGATGTTCAATGTATGGATTGTAACCGCGAACGCTAAGGCGTCTCGCTTGCGATACTTGGAGGCATCCTCATAGGCCACTTCCTGGATACTACCGTAGCGTTTCTGTAGTCTTCACCTATTTCCTCCGTCAACTGCCGAGGAAGACAGGATGCTAAACTGTGAACATGCAATATCCCGTTTGTGTTTGTTGTTCTCAACGTTTACTTTCGTTTATTAAGGAGTCATAGCGCAAACTCCTGAAGTTCATAGGGAACCCATTAAGTGCGGATTATATATTGCAAGGATCGAGCTTAGAAAAGCCCGGGCGGCCAACGCAACGATATCAGCAGCAGAACACAGAGAGCTGTAAGAAAAGACGGTCTTTGTCGTCAAATAAGTTTTTTTTTTCAGGCAAATCGCCTTTGGATATAGGAGCGACAAATTTGGGCAAGAAACAAATACCTTATAAGGACCGCAAAACAAAATCATAAATGTGCCTCTTGTGGAGATAATTGCTCTTCCTAGATAAGAGCGGACACGAAAAGGACAGCGCTGTCATTTATCAAAATACCACAACGAAAGCATCTTAAAGGAAAGGCTGTCAATTACGCGGTCTCCGAAGTAACGTCAAGCAATAATAAAAAATAACTACAACTGCCTGACGGACTTAAAGTAGTGAAGAATGATATGCAGAAGCCTACTAGTGCTACTCTGAAAGCACAAGTTTCTTACGGTTGCTAGAACTTTAATAAAATCTAAGACAAACAATTCAGATTCTAATCCGCCAATAACGCGCTAAAATGAGAAATACGTAATTTATATTAGTGTAATGTTACAGCCAATATAATTTGCCGAAGAACTCAGCGAACATCACTTAAGTAGCTCACACTTCGCGCCCAACATATATACTCCTGTACTGATAGTTCACGTCACAGCTGTTGCCGCAGTCGCTGCACGTATACACAAACTGCTACACGCAAACCGCGTATACACAAAATTTTCTTCATATGGCGCACTTCGTCCAGGATGTAGGAACAGGGTCTCAAACTAAGCCTCCCCTTCCAGAAATTGCGCCGTATGTGTAGTTTCTCAACTGGTTTTTTTCAGTTTTTTTAAATATTCAACTCATTAAACAATCAGGCCCATATAAAATAAAATATAACCTCGCTCACTCCAAGCAGCTGCCAAAGAAAATGGTGAACATATCTTTCAAATCGGCGTTTTCGTTCGTTTTTCAAGCAGATAAAGCTCATGAAATGAAAATGCCAAATAAAACTTCTTAGCTTCCTCTATATCATTGTTTTAATGGCTGGTAGAATAACTGAAAAAAAAGTGCTTTTATGAATGACAAGAGTATATTACGTTCATTTTTCAATTTCAAGAAAACCACAAAACTCTGCACTCATACTAATGGAAACACAATAAATAGTAACAAAAATACAAAATGCCTATTTCCTGTATCTCTGGCATTCCGCGTTCGAAATTTAACTTATACTTTTTTCGCCTGGCATGATCATATTTTTCTGCGAATAATGATGCAGTATTCCCGTTGCTTTTATGGAAGCTGAAATTCGGTTTCTTCCGAGAAATATGCTGGGAACTGTTGCTGTTGTGTAACTGTGAGTACTTGTTAATATATCACTAGCAGGCACAAAAATATTGGCTCTTGTAGACTCGGTTTCGTACATAATACGCAGTGTATTACAGAGCAAAACCACTAGGTCGCATTCCCTCGCATGTTCCAATTGTCCAGGGAAATAAATATGTCCTCCACTTTCTAACTCGCAAAATCGGACAGTCAAGACAACCACCACGCGGTAAGCACTCTCTCGGATGCGTCTGCTACCACTCACACGTCTAGAAACCAATCAAGCGCAGCTGTAGTTGTAGTTATAGTTCGAACTACCCTCACATCCAAGGAGACTGATGTTCTGCTCAGAAAATTCAGCCGTTTATCTTTTTTTCGTACTCTCTACCACAGCAACACACCATTTGCAAGTTCACATCTTCTCCCGGCACCGCACACATCAGCTCGTGTAGATTATATGAAGAACACTAAAGCCATTTTCGCTCGGACAGAACGACACAAATACTCACCTTTGGTACTAGCTATTGAAGAGTGGAATTCGCTTCCTGCTATCATTGAGGCTATCACTGGAACATCATTTCAAGCAGCTCTTTGGTCAAATATAGAAAATTTTAATGTAGAATGAAATGCGTTTTTTTTTCGTCTGCTTCAGTGTGTGCGTGTCGGCCGTAACGTTCCATGAAATGTTAGATGCCTTGTAACATGTTTTGTAACTTCTGAAGGTGCGATTTTCGTTTTGTTTGGTGGAATTTGCTACATGTGCATTTTTTCAGTGCCTGTTCCTAGCCATTCCCCCCCCCCCCTTCCTATTAACTTGTACCTGGCTTCTTAGCTTGTTTATTTCTGTCTTCAGCCGTTTATATTCTGGGTTGTATATTTGTCAAGTTTTCTTTGATGAATCCCCCCTATGTAATGCCCGCATTGGGCCTTTAGGGTATTGAAATAAATAAATAAATAAATGACGGAAGTGCTGCTCTTAATAACTTCGTCGGCTGTGTTGCCGTTTAAACCAACTTTTTCTGCTTATTTAGGCTTATTTCAACAAAGCGCGAGTGGCCTCTCTCCAAACAGCGAGAGAGCCTAGGATTCCTCCCTCCCGACTGTCAAGCATCTGTCCAACTATCGCTTCTGCAGAGTCTGCCTTTTCCCGTAGGCACCGGTTCACACCCCAGAAGCACTTCTGTCTCCAAGTGGCCATCTGTTTCGCTCCCAGCTTAGGTTCGCCTTGTCACCGTCACGTGGTAATATGTCACCGGATCTGATAGACAGCTTTGGCGTGTAAAAAAAAGAAGCGCCGACATGTCCCGGCTGACTTGTTTGCTCCATTGCTGCTGGCTCAACCCAGTAGACGGGAGAGTGCCACGATACGAGATCGTCGCTTCCCACCACTCTTTCTTCTTGTTATCTTTCTCCTTCTCTTCGTTTCTCTGCGCCGTCTTGATGGCGATGCAAGATTTGGTCGCTAGAAAAACAGTGGTTTGAGTACTGCTTTGGATAAACAGCGCACTGGCACGGAAGGCAGCAAAGTGAGTGGGACGTTAATCACGAAGAGACACTGTCGCCTCGACTGCCCCACCAGTTCGAAGTTTTGCATTTTTCTCGGGAACGTATTATCTTCCTTGATGGTAGTAGGCCACGATGTTCCGATTTCAGGTATGCCCTATGCTTTAATGCCCGCGTCTTATGGCCTTTTAGGTCGTTGAAAGAAAGAAAAAACTACCCTATATAATGTGCAGCATTCTGGTTTTCCCGTGGGTCAGCGGATAGGCGTCCAGCTTTCCAGCACGAAGGAGTTCGTGGATAAATGTCTTAGTGGAATACTTAAAGCAAACAACGACACAAAAGCGGACACAGCACTTACTCGCGTCCGGTTTATTTTTTTATTCAGAGGTTTTAATATATCTGTTTAAACACCAACAACTACCCAAAACAATCACGCACCACGTGCCAAACTTCCAGTGCGAAATCATTAACATGCAATTTTCATTCGATCAGCGAAAAAAATTTCTTTCTTCCAGTAAGGCAAGCCGATGAATTGCTAATATATCTTGATGTAATCCACTTGTAAAATTATCTGCCCTGATAAGGGGGAGATCATCAGCCAGTTACACACAATCGGCTAACCACGTTATTTAGCAAGAAAACACTTGGGTAATCTTATGACGAGAAAGGTATACGTTTAGCTCCTTTTTTAGAGCCCCCAGTTATCGAAAGAAGGAACAATTATTGCCCGGCCATCAGTTCCCAGTGGCTTCGGAGCGACTGACCAAGATGGCAGTCAGATCTGCGACTCAAAGGAGGCTGCTAATAATATCTTGCTATCTAAGCTGTCATGCCGGTGTTGTAGAACCACAGTGGAGAAGAGCCGAATGTATAAATACTCGAAGATATCTATAGCGGCTGCAAGGCTACCGTAACCCCCCCCCCCCCCCCGCCCCCATAGATAGCGTGCTTTAAAAGGATGTATTCAGAGATCTAGACCGAGAAGATTTGGGAGTAGATATTTATGAAGAACAAATTAGTAATCTGCGATTCGCTTATAATATTGCCTTGATAAGCAAATTATGGGACAAATTGCAAAGCGCTATTAAGGAGTTAGAAAGGTAAAGCAGGAACGCCGGACTTAAAATGATATGCAGAAAACAAACAGTAGCGGAAATAAACAGGAGTTTACGATAGGCAGCGGAGTGTTGGGTAGTTAGCAACTTTGTGTAGTTAGCGAACGCTGATCCAAATCACTGGAGTGAAATAACTAGGAGAATAAGAATGGGGTGCAGTGCACATTATAACCATAACTTCTGAAATTTCTTTTTAGTGTTCGCGTAATAAGTAGAACAAGTCATTGTTTTCAGCCCCATATCCTTAGCTCTCATCAACATTCTTGCTAACTGCCTATCATCATGGGGACATACGTACTACATTCACCTTTTGTGCATTTGTAATTTGCAAAATCAAGACATTCACGTAATATCTTTAACTCCCCAAAGGCATAGCACCTTGCATAGTTATGGTAACCCAAAAATTTATTGGGCCACTGGACCATCAACTGAAGCTTATACTAGCACAACTTATGTATCGTGGTCGTAATAGTTCACTCATGATAAATCATATTGGTCCCCAACATCTCTAAAACACAAATAAAACCAGATATTTTCAACATGATAACCTGCAACTTTCTAAAGATTATATTAACTCTGTTAAGCAATTCGTGTTCTTTAAACGATATGAATTTGTAAATTTTTACCCGCCATTAATACACATGATATCATCACGCACCTGAAGCTCATTACATTAGTTATTGCAGAGGTATTGTCAAGGGAATATTCATGCTTTTATTTGCTTTTCAGTCCTTTGCATCTTTGTGGCGAGTTTGTGCCTTTTACCGATTCTTTCTTTTATTTGTTACTTTGTATTGTGTTCTTCCATCAAATAGCAATAACGCTCTATTTTTTTAATTCTGAGCTTATGCCAGTGATAAGCTTTAATTATCGTTTCCGCAGTTTTGAATAATTTATTATGCGTATGTTATAACAGATTTGTTCCAAAGCACCTTGCATAATATATCTTACGATTACGGTCAATTTGTGCACTTCTTTTACTTTCCTGCCCCATTTCTTGAATTGTTGATTCACTTACCAAGAGAAGGTCTCTTTGATGGTTCATGGAGTGGGAGGTCCTTCTGTTATAATAAACTGATATGCCTATTACGTAAAGAACCAAGAAAATAAAAATAAGGCAAGTAGGCTGGTGTCTCCTTTTGGCGTGTTTTACTTTCGAAAACAATGCAGTGTACACTGCGTCAATCGTTTAACCTTTAGGTTTATTTACAGTTTTTGAACTTACATTGAAGGCTACGCGTGAATAATAAGGCTGCCAGCTATTTTCGGCAAATGCGGAGGTCGCGCCCCGGCATGTTTTCTTAGTAAGTGAAAAATTATTTTCCGTAAATTATTACATAGGAATTGCAAAACAAGCTTCAACTCCAAGAATTTTTTTAAATCTTTGCACCAAGTAATCAAAGCTGTGCGGATACAGATTTACACCAGTGAATTCGTGTGATCTTTGTCAACTTAGCACTAACCGATGTGCGCTGAACTCTGGCTCCAGAGGTAATCCAAAATGGCGTGAACAATGCGGACACGACTTGTAAATTAACTACGGACCGCGGCGCGCTGTTACATCGGGTTGTGAATTTCCGCTGCACCATTGCTCCCATGCGTCTTTCTCTGCCGGTTACAAACACGTCACTATCTGTTAATTTATGCATTACCATGCACGCTACATATGTAGCCAGAGTCAGAAGACGACCTGAACTCAGAAAACAGGCATTCTTCCCAACAGAGCAATAAGATTGCCTCATGCCGTGGCTGTTAAAATCCAGCTTTCTTTGAGAAAAGTTTTGGATACTGGAATATTGTAAGGTACTGTTACAGACGTATTTAAGGTAATGATCTGTTCTTCGAATGAATAACCAAAATTTTTTTTAACGTTTTTCAATCGCTCGCAATGAGCAGCTAAGTCCTCCATAGAAAAAAGATGGGAACGTTTTTGATCGTAGTGTAAAGATTAATAGCAAATCTGAGGGTATATTTATCGCCATAAGAAAATCTTTTAATATATGATGCGTTCATAAATTAATGAACATTGAAAATTAATTTTGTTCATAATAGCTGGGTATTACCAACATATCGCTGGCACCAGCTGTGAGGTGGATAAAAGACGGGCGCAGACCAATCACGAAACGTCCTTAAGTTGAAAGCGCACTTCGCTTCAGCCAATCAATTTCCGCACTGGGTTCCGGAGTACTGCATGGTTTTAGTAAAAGCTGTGCACTTCCTAAAAGATGGAGAGTCTTGCTCTTTCGTTCCGTCTTCCGGCACATCTTAATTGGTCGTACTTTTTCGAGACCTAGTCCGCAAAGCCCATGCTGACCTCCCGGGTTTTATGCCAGTCGCTCCCACACCACTCTTGCATACCCAAGTTTAGTTACCCTACCTGCGTCAGCGCCTCGGCATAATTAATCAGCCCAGGTCCTGCGACATGCCCTTGCTCCCCAACCTCCGAGCTCACCTCCGCAATTTGTTCAACTGCCAGAGGCCACTGGCTACCGGGCCGAGATACGCTGGCCACATTTGTTTACACATTCGTTGACAAGGCGCTGGCAACTTCACCACCGACTGCGATCACGACGACTGCGTGGTTTAGGCACGTATTTAAGTGCGCACGCAGAAAAGGCTGGAAATGTTGACGGCGGGACTTGGAGGTGGCCGAGCTAATGTTCGGCCTTCTAGCTAACATAAGCGAACGACAAACTTCAGCAAGGAGGCGTTGTGGCAATATTCTGAGGAGCATTGCCACTTTGGGGTTTGTGAATGCATATTCAGTGCAACTTGAGTATATTCTCCGAATATAGAAAGTAAATAATGGGGTGAGCGTTTTCTTTTCTACATTTTCCACCTTGCTGCCTGGCAGGTGACATGGGCAGGAGACACATGCTATCTTTCTTATTTGACAGGTAGAAAAATGGAGAGAATCCTCCTCTCCCCTTATGTGGTGTATGTGGCTGTTCATGGCAGCTCAAAACGATGTTCTTATGCTCTCGCACAGCATTAGTCATCATTAACATTAAGATGATGATGATGATGACTTATTCCTTCGAGGCAGTAGACGTTTAGGACAAGCAAGAAGTGCCCATTCTTCTGGAAAAAGCGTCCAGCTGGGATCGCCTTTGTGGGCTCGACGACGGCATGCAGTTGGTTTCCGCAGGAGAGAAAGCAAACGCTTGCTGTAGTGCAAATATGCAAACTGAATTCGAACACTCATGTTGTTGGTACCGGTCGAGTTGCTAGGGTCTGGTGTACAGTTTAAGATGAGCCATGCTTGTGGCAACTAACTCCCGCTCCTTAGGGGCATACGCGTCAAGGTGACGATGTTGGTTGCGCATATTTCTCTTTGTTTCAGCACTTAGCGCCTCCTTGTAATGAGTGATTCCGTGCATTTCTCTGCAGTTGTATCAGTATTTTCCATTTCTCTCTCTCTCTGTGTGTGTGTGTGTGTGTGTGTGTGTGTGTGTGTGTGTGTGTGTGTGTGTGTGTGTGTGTGTGTGTGTGTGTGTGTGTGTGTGTGTGTGTGTGTGTGTGTGTGTGTGTGTGTGTGTGTGTGTGTGTGTGTGCGTGCGTGCGTGCGTGCGTGCGTGCGTGCGTGCGTGCGTGCGTGCGTGCGTGCGTGTGTGTGTGCGTGTGTGTGTGTGTGTGTGTGTGTGTGTGTGTGTGTGTGTGTGTGTGTGTGTGTGTGTGTGTGTGTGTGTGTGTGTGTGTGTGTGTGTGTGCGCGTGCGTGCGTGCGCGCGCGTGTGCGTGCGTGCGTGTGCGTGTGCGTGTGTGCGTGTGTGCGTGTGCGTGTGCGTGTGCGTGTGTGTGTGTGTGTGTGTGTGTGTGTGTGTGTGTGTGTGTGTGTGTGTGGTGTGTGTGTGTGTGTGTGTGTGTGTGTGTGTGTGTGTGTGTGTGTGTGTGTGTGTGTGTGTGTGTGTGTGTGTGTGTGTGTGTGTGTGTGTGTGTGTGTGTGTGTGTGTTAAGAGAGGGTTAATATATAAGTCACTTAACGTAACCTGATCACTGCCAGTGCTTAGCCCGTCATGGCAGATAACTTTTTCTGCCCTCTTTTGCCCACAGTAGGAGGAATAGATCCCGAAATGGAGGTTCTCGCTGACGATACTGTGCCGTTGCCGAAGCACAGCGACGATGGAACTCCCTGCTTTGCCCTCAAGGAGCTGGAAATGAACCGCAGCTTCGACACCTGGAACGCATCTTTTGAATAATGCATCTCGTCTGCGTTGCCCACGTGGATTGCAGTCGCCTTCACGCCTTGTCTGCTGCAACTACTTCCCTTTACACCGTTTGCCTCTCATGCCTGTTTTGCACCGCCAGCCACAACCGTTTCTTCTCTTCCTTAGCCCTGTACGCCCCTCAATTCTCTTCTGTACATCGCCTTCTCCTTTCAACCTGCCGTGTAAGTCGCCTCTGTCTTTAGCATGGATGACTTTCTCTGATGCCTGCACCTCTAATGTCCCCACCCTGCCTAACGAATGATGCCAACTTCTGCCTCTTCGCTTCCTTCGACCTCTATCAGCCTTTCAAGCCTCCTTCGCCCCGCAGGATACTGTCGGTCCCCTCACAATCCTGCCGTATCTTCACTGTGGTGCTTGCCTTTTTTTTCCTTTGCGCCCCATCTCGACGCATGCCCCCCTCTTCATGCCGTCTCCCCCTGCTTCTGTCCTGTACGACTCATTCGTTCAGCGAGTACTGGTTGATGAGGTGGAATCATTTTTTGCGCCAAACTACTCTATCCGGCGAGGTTCAAATATGTAACTCGCTCTCGCAAACTTGGAGTGGCCGTATGTGAATATCCGGGTATGGGAGCAAATGGCTAGTGTATGTGGGTTTGTGTAAGCGCAAGTCTGGGTGCGTGAGAGTGAGCATAAGCCTGTATGACACTACGTGCGTGTGTGCGTGCGTACACATCATAGAGCAACTCAGACAGCACTATGCTGCGTAACCATTGTTTATTAGTCACGCTGGTTTGCTCTGGAGAACGGTGTTTCGCTTTCCTGTAGGCTCTTTCTAGCACTGGTAATAATCACGGGGAATGAATATCATTATTTAACTACCAGTCGCAGAAGTAATAATGGCTGCAGCAAAGGTATTTGCAGGATGGGAGTATAATTTCAATACAAGTATAGAGTATTACGAGGTTATCTTCGTTTAAGCTTTTGATCAATGGAAGATTAGTAGAGGAATTATTTCAACCCTTAAAGAAAATTTAATAGAAAGCAGAAGAAACACAACCACATGACGCCGGTTGGATCCGAACCCATGAGCAACTGTGCTACTGCAGCGGCTGTCCAATATTTGCTTTCGGGGGTACATATGTTACATGTAACTTAACTTTGAGAGTGTTTATCACTTATATAGATAATTGTGTGGAGAAAATGCGAGAAATTGTAGTACTGCTTGCCAACGTGCAGTTGCGATTTCAGTGATAGTCGATAATAACTGTTTCCTAAGCATCCTTGCAGGGCACAGTTTATGCCACACCAGATTTTCCATGGTTTAAAAAGAGCAGAACTTATATGAATGACGAGTTATTGTACATAAAAAATATGCCTTTCTCGCAATATTATTACTTATGATCTTCTAAATGATAATGAAAGCGGCGTTTTGAAGGGTGCTCGGTTCGGTTTCAAATTTCGGGGTAAGAATAGTACGCAATGCTCCTGCAGTTTCTTGTTTTTCTTCCTCGTAAGACCACTGTGTCCTATTCTCGAACTGAAAGAGTGGTTTCGGGACAGTTGGAACTAGGTCTAAAGTGTCGTGATATTTTGATTCAGTTTAAAATCGCTTTTTTGAACCGTTCCACTCAACGAAAAAAAAGTGTTCATTAAAATATCTTTTCTACTTTGCAGCCATGGGGAGTTAGACGTTTGAAACCTTGGAGGCAAGTTCTTGTCCTTTATGTCAGATCATTTCTATTTTCATTTTCTGGCTATTTGTCCAGGTCTTATTCAAACTTCCCTTACCAGCTTTACATCGAAAATATGTTTAAAGCCGTGAGCTCTTCCCCCCTCCCCCCTTCCCAAAAACTACATATCATTCCGACCTGTAATGTAGGCTTCATAGTCCCCCCGCACAGCTGTAGGACACGACGGATATATGGTTAGAATGCCCATAAGAAGACTGAAGGAAAAAATGGAAAGAAACCGCTGGTAAAATGCCCTTCTTGTGCAGAACGACTTGAGGCCATTACATTCTGGATAAATAACGTTTTGAATAAAACTGGCGTCAGAGCCAAGATTTGGACTGGGCGTGGAGGAGAACGAAATAAAAGTAACGTAAATTGATAATAAAAACAAAACGTGAAGGAAATGCATAATCAGCTGATACACATTCGAAGTGGCAACGTCTGTATATAACTTGTGTTCTCTGATATATAACTGCATTACTTTCTTTTTTTCTTCTATTTCAAAGTTGTCGACGCCGTCATCGATTTGATGGATCGCAAAACGAAATGTGGGTTGTCATTTTGAATTACTTTCTGTGAAATTCGTTACTTTTGCTTCCTTCGTTTCAGTCGCCTCGCCAGCGCACGGTTCCTTTTATTTCAAAAGAGCCAGAGCGTCTCCACCCTCCCCCGTCTCATTTTTTATGTCTGCTTTAAATCGTTCACTTTTAGCAGCGGCTGAGTCTTCCAACTTCAGGTTCGTATTGGGAGTTTATAAAGTCAAAACCCTCCCGGTTAGCCACATCTATTCTAACCTCGTTACCAGTGCCATGCTTCTTCAGTCTTGACGTGGCCAGAAAGCATAAACAGATGGGGGCCGTAAATCTCAATGGAGCTTCGTTTAGAGTCGAATTCTTATATTAGCATTATATTTGAAATATGAACCCCAAGCCGCTAAAGTTGATCACTCAACGATAGTCAAAAGAGTTTTTTTTTTGTTTATTCTTCCGGAGTTTTTTCTAAAGACGCTAAAGAGCATAAAAGGCATCAAAAATCCTCCTTTATTCCAGTAGCGTTACTCCTTTCTGTCTTTGCGATTAACTGCATGAAAGTTTAAATTTATTGTTTCTATTTTTTTGCTTGTCTAGACATTAATTTGCTTTACTTTCTATGGCTTTTAATTTGATGTCGCTCGCGCCTTTATTCCGAGCGACTTCCTTAAGCGCACGCGGCCGTTTTTCTAGAGCACCTTTAATGGACATAAATGGTCGATCTAAAAAAAAAAGACGAGCCTAGAGCAAACCAAGCGATGCCTCTCTTCGTAGCCTCACGTCGCCATGAAATATACACCTTAAGACAAATATAAATATCGATGACTAGATCTCTGGGATTTGAAAAACTGGTTCACCATATGACTGCTTATGAAATGCAATTTATTGGAAATAATTATGTTTAAGACAAATTGCCTACGTCGTCGAAGTATGGCGGTAAGGCACCCTTCCTGGTCGAATTGCCTTCCTTTATTCTAATCTTCTGCTCCTATCCCTCATGCGGAGCCTACGATTATTTTAGAGCTTCCTTCTCAACATTCAATAAAGTCACGTCAGAAAAGCCATTCTCATTTATAGGCACTGCTCATAAATCATTCGTCGAAGAAGGCACGTAAGGAGCTGAAATCGATCTTTCCTTTCTTCCTTACTTTCAGGTGGAATATTAGAGTTAAAATATATCACAGCGATTGAGTCCTAAGCTTCCCGACAGCAATGTGTTTATATAATTTTTCATCTTGCCTCTTAGGTCCACCATTTCTGCTTCAAACTGAAAGCTTTAAGAGAAAGTATTCAAGGCTTGAACTAAGACTCCTTCCTTCTTTCCAAATATCTATAAGTCGAAATCAAAACCGAGGCGCACAAAGCGCTCTTCACAACCGTCAATTACGCTTGCTAGGAATAAAATTTCTCCCCCTAAAAACGCAATGACTTATTTTTATCAAAAACGTTTTTATATTTGAGATTCCTCACAGGTTGGCAGAAGCAGAATCGACCGTTAGCCATGCCGGTGCCGAATTTGACTTCAAGGCATTGAGCTTGCGGGCGGGAAGCAGTGTAAAGGGTAAGGCGGAAGCAGTATAAAAGGTTATTGATGAGTTTTCTAAAAGATTGTGATTCAAGCAGCTTTCGCTGGTGATGCGTTTGTCCAGAAGCCTTCGCGATCAGCTTCAAGCTGATATGCGATAGGATCAACCGTTTGTGTTCATACCAACACATTTGACAAAGTTTTCTTTTATTGAGGACGCAAATTACAGTAAAAAAAATATACGTAAACCAAGTTTGTTTAGTAAAACACTGCGATTGAGACTCCGATCAGTTTCTTCACCAGGGTGTCACAACGGGCGATTATGAGTTGACTGTTAAACGCACTTATGTTTACTAAAACTTGTGGACTTCTGGAGGAGTCTGAACTACTTCATACATGCTTTTTGATACGTGCCTTCCACGGCGAAAATATTGCAATTTACGCTGCAGCTCGTCTGTAAAGCTTTTTTTTTTGCAAGTACTATCTTAGTAAGGCAAAGCCAGCTTTCTACAATCTACGATTGCTTTAGTAAATTTGTTATAAAGAATGGAAAGGCGCGTTAACTGTCTCACTATCCGCGGACACTTCAATTTTGCCGTGAGGAGAAAAAGAAAGGAGAGAAAGAAACAGCAAAGAGAAGAAATAGCCGCAGTGGAGGGCTCTGTATGGATTTCAACTACATGAATTCGCTTAGCATGCACAAGCACTGGGCAGCAAAACCGACCAGCTTTGCGTTCAGCTTCCAACGAAATACCGCCGCCACGGCCGGAGCAGAGTGCATGCACATCTTGACTAAACAAAGCAGATATACATACAAAGAATTCATTTCGGTCCCTGGTGAACATAAAAGTGAAAAGGCACTTTTAACACAAAAGGGCAAGTAAACTTTCATCCTACACGTCATTTCTGGTCTTCCGACAAAAAAGAAGGGGATGATGAACTACTAATCACGACGAAGCATGGTTTGTTATCAGGTTAAACTTTCAGCGTTACGATAGACTCCATGCATTCTTGCTGTAATTACTGTCATAAATAGAAAATTCAAATTATCTATTAGCTCTGTTTTTCGGTCGAAGAAGCAGTGTCTTATATAAAAAGTCCTTTTCGTAATGAAGCTTACCTCGTTTAAAAATGCTTACGCTGCTGCCTTTTCCTGCTTTTTTTCATTTTTCTCGACATGAGTCCTTGTTCATGAAACCTATACCCGGCCACAAGAGGCAGCAAAAGAATAAAGCACATTCCTAACATACTCAACATACGGGCGGAAGTTTCTGAAACCCTTCAGAAAGTAGCGAACTGCGTTTAACCAAACATAACGGAACTTCTTTTTTTTCATTGCTAATGGTCATTTTGTGATCCAGGCAATTAGGTACTTTCTTTCTCAAGTATTTCGCGGAATAACAGCATTTCTGCAGTTGTCTTCTCTATATACTTTGGTTCTGTGCAAACAGAAGACTCGAAAGCCGGATGCTTCCTGCTGTTGTTCACACATTTTTAGTGCCGCGTGTTTTACCGCTTTCCAACGGAATGTCAACACTATAGATGCGTCAGAACCTTGCTCAAAGTGTTCGCACCTCAGGCAGTACACACAACCAAAAGTAAAAAAGAATGCAGCGCTAACCAAACGAAAACCGGCGCACAAAGTCGGAAAAAAAATCTTTTTTTTTTTTGTCGCGAAAAAATTTTCACCGCCTCGAAAGACGCAGGAAGGGGAAGTTTTCCTGAAGCTCCCTAGAAGGAAACGAAAAGGAACAATGAAAGCCTAAGCTCAAACGCCGTCTTTTGCGCGCTTTACAGTCTCTGTGTATCGTTGAAGATTTAACTTAAATATAACATAACATCATTTCAATGCCCGTCCTCCCCCCCCCCCTCCCCATCGGTCCCCATTTGCGAAAGAGCCTTCCCACCGACGTCGTAATTGCTTCCTCGACAAAACCAACGCCTTGCTCAAACGATTTCCGCATTTCTTCTTTTTTTCCGTGTCTTCCCTCAGTCAGATTTGCTCTCCTTTCTGTTCCGTCTTTGCAAGAGTTTGTTTCATCGTGCACGAAACGCGCTGTATCCGGAAACCATTTCTCTAATTTTTGTTTTAGCGGTGTTTCTTCTGCAAAAGAAAGAAAACGATGCTTCGAGGTGACAACAATGCGTGCTTAGTTTCTTGCGCTTTTGCCTCTCGTTGCCTAGCCTCACATAACGTACTGCCTTTGTGAAATGATTAGATACCGAGGGATTTTCTTCTAGGCCATGTAGTGAGGCGCCATTCGTGGAAGGCGTACCGATTGGAGAAGGCAAGACCAGAAATCTTCCTACTTTCTAGGGATTTTTGTCATTAATGATGCATTGCAAGCCACAAGGTGTGGCTAAAAAACGAACACGCTGGGCTCCAAAATTTTGACAAGAGCTATAGCGTCTATAATTGTTTTTCTGCTTACTGGGCCACTCGCTGATGATATTGTGGCGTTCTTTAGTTAAAACCGCTGCGGATGCCCCCCAAAAAAAGAATTTCTCGACCCCAAAATTCAGCTCTTTTTCTTCACAGTAGAAATTCTACACACACACATACACACACGCGCGCACACGCACACATACGCACGCACGCGCACGCACGCACGCACACACACACACACACACACACACACGCAAACGCGCACACACACGCACACACGCACACGCACACGCACGCACGCCCGCCCGCACACACACACACACACACACACACACACACACACACACACACACACACACACACACACACACACACACACACACACACACACACACACACACACACACACACACACACACACACACACACACACACACACACACACACACACACACACACACACACACACACATTTTTATGGGTTAGCAATAAAACCCACATTTTGCAAAAATCTACCCATCAGTCTGTCCGAAACCTGGGTTGGCGGAGAGCAAAGTGGAGAGAAACAAATTCCCCTCTTCACTTCCAGGCAAGGAGAGAATAAGAAAATAAGAGAGGCAAGATGAAGAGAGAGTGGGAGGCTACAGGTGGAGGGTAGGGGAGAGCATAATGGGCGTGCAGCTTGTCATACGGTGAGTGCTTGATTGCATCTTGAGAGTGCGGATTGCGGGTACAGCGTGTCACGCGGTGATTGAGGATTTGTGTCACGCCACCCGCTGGCTTGGTCTATACTCGTTGGCGGCAGCACCTGCTCCATCCGGTGTAAACACTAGTGATAACGCACACTCGGCCGCATCAGTACCATTGATCGTCTGTATAATTTCTTTTTTTTTCATTATGGCGCCAAGTAAAAGCGAACAAGCCTAAGAAGATTTGCGAGTCTGCGCCCTTTGATTTACATAGCTGCCGGCGTTCCTTCTGACGCTTCATTTCTGGTGGAGAGCTACATAAAAACAAGAGTACAAACTTGCCATTGCATCTGGCATTCGGGAACCCCTCGAAAATTCATCTTTCTTCATTTTGACCGCTTGAACTAGCAACCTTCTCACATTCGTAACCCAATAAAAGGTGGTGATGGTATTTGTAATGGCGCCGGTTGAAGTTTGCCAAAGTGCGCCATGGCATACGGCCTTGGCCTGCACAAGTAACGGTTAGAAACAATTTCACCTCCAGACCATCATCGTTCTCAACAGCCCAAGGGCAGAATGAAGTAGAGAAAAGGAGCTTAAATTTAGTGGCCGCTAATCTAGCCTCCCTAAAGGCAGGTTTTTTTATACTCAGGAATAGAAAGCGGCATAGCTGAAGAAACACATTGCTTGAAAACGTGTGATAGAGGTTGCCCTCCCAGCGTCGTGAAAAACAGACGGGTGTGAATTTTTAAGCCTTTTTTTAGCTCAGTTCTATTTTAACTTGTTTTCTGCCGTGTTCCACATATGACACCGCATTAGTAGCAGAGCAGTTACGTTGGTCTCCTTAAGGCATGTGGTTAGCAAGCGTGAAGTTAGTACCGCAAACTTTAAACCCCCAAAGTGAAGATGAAGGCTACCCCAGCGGGTTGCTGTACAGGTATATGAATTATTTTGTCCACTGAACTTTAATCTGATATTTAACGCAATACTACTTCGTCATCGCAACAAAGCGGTATAGCCTTTGATCTCTGAACTTAGCAAACATAAAATGATAATCATCAAAAAACCAGGGAAAGCAACTTTGGTTACAGGCGCGAAAAGAGACACATCACAAGGTAGAAAGACGGGGGCGGAGCGCCCCCGTCTTTCTACCTTGTATTGTGTCTGTTTTCGCGCCTGTATCCAAAATGTACAGTTACCAACTTGCCCAGCAAGACGTTCAGAGAAAGCAAGTTTTGAAATTAAGGCCTCCTTGTGAGTATTGAAATACTCCGAGTGCTTAACTAAATAATGTTCCCCTCTGAAGCTACGTTCGCCTTGCATCAGACTTTTTATTTTTCCCGAAGCAAATCTGAAAAATTCTGCGTCTGCCTACGGGCAGTTAGCCTTCCTTTAACGGTTTATGCGAAATATTTTGTTGTTCATTGTTATCTCATCCTCAGAGAAAAGGGTAGTGTATTTGAGAGTGCCTGCATTTCTGATTTTCCGGAATTCGCTAAACCTTACAAATTAAAGCGACTAGTAAAAATATTAAGACGCACTTATGTTCATCGAATTGATGATTTCTGCGAATTCTCCGGCAGCCTGTTTCACCTCTTCAACAATGTTGCGGTAAACGAAAAAATTAATAAATCGCCAGTGAGGAAAGGAGGAAAACCCCGTACGTTTCAGCCATTTCCGAGAAACTTGGGCCGGGGCCGAATTCGAATAAGAATAAAATAGATAAATGGCGCATGCGCACTTACAAAAGAGGGTCCGCTGAGAGGGAGCCGGGAAATATATGGCCAGACACTCTCCGTCCGGGCCGGCCAGCGTCGACATATGTGGTACGTGACTCTGCCGTTGGCCTATGCGATGCTGCCCATCCCAAATACTCTTCCACTTCCCTATCCAACCATCTCCCTTTTCCTAGACTTCCTTCCAGGCTAGTGGAGCTCGCGGGGCACCAATTCGGGACCAACTTCTGGCCTTCTGCGCACGTCTTTTATGGCACCGGCCAGCGTGACTCCTTCCCTTAATCCCATCGAGCAGATATTAATTTTTGCCTCTTTGTATCCCTCCATATTTCTCACGACTACCCTGGCGTGCACTTCCCGTCCACATCACCTTCCTCTGGGAGAAGGCGCCCGCACCCGTGCCACTGACGGAGTGTACGCGTGTGTACGTACGCCCGGATGCCTGTCATGTGCAGGATGGTCCTACTTTACGGGATCGGAAGTCTACAGGGCAACCGTTGCTTGCTATACCAGAAAGTCATCTAGAAGTTCCACTAATCAAATCCGCCACTGTAGAATATTGATACGTCGTGATCATATTCTCGACGCATTCAACTCAATGTTGACAGTCTTGAAAATACGACAGGGTACGCGCAGTGTCACAACTGAAAAACAGGGAGTGCAGCAGTTAGAATTTACTTCAAATCCTGCCCGTACTAAGACAATTAGGAATCAATGATAACAATGAAACATCTGGTTCTGGCATCTCTTTTCCCACGAAGGTGCTGTTATATTCGTGCCTATAATCTTTTTTTTTTTCAATCAGAGACATTGATGCTGTGTTCGAGTTGCCACATCGTGCATGTGAAATAATTTTAAACATGAAAATGTCGCACGTTCATGCGATGATCATCAAGAGAGAAAACTACTTTTTGATGGATCTATTCTCTTTTTCTTCTTGCATTTCAGCAAATGCGGAAGTGGTAATAAGAATTTTTTGTCAGATAGAAAATAGACGTGATTCCTTCGTTAAAAATTGGCGCAAGAAAATGAATTGATATTGTAATATGCATTACTCTCGTTAAGTTCGGAACTAGTTGCTAGTGCGTACACTTTGAGGGACGTCTTCAAAACACTAAAGACTCTAAGCTGCTTGCATATAAATGAGCTGGAAGGAGACGGAAGTTCTAAAGCAAGACTGAAATTTAAATCTATGCGTTGTTCTCGAGCTTAGCGAAAAAATATAATTTCTTGATGGAGCCCCTTCAAGATGAAACTGATCAGCACTGCGAAGGTAACAAGAAAACGTGGTCTATGAGCTGGCTTGTTATTTGTTTGTAATGAAAGCTTTCGTCACCACATAGTCGAAGAACTTCCATCGCAAAATTCTTGTCCTGATTCAGAGCTTACTTAAAATTAACTTCTCTAATATAATACTTGCAAAATCTTTTTTCTTTGTAACAGCAGCAATTCTGCAGCCTATTAAATGGTGTGAAATGCGTATTTACAGTGCTGGCAGCACGGCAGTCATTACCAGTGAATAGCAGGTCATAAGACACAATTGTCGCGTCTGCCTTCGTTTTTTTTTTATCTCAAGTTGGTTGCATGTGCAAAAAAAAATTGCTGGCGAATGCACGTTTCTTTTCCTTTTCAATCAAAAATGTGGCAGCAGCGAAAGCGAGCACGTTTGGAACAAGGCATAAGTATCGAATGAAAACTCGTTATTCTGCATTTATTGATTACCAGATACCTGTCTATCGCTGTTCTATTCACGGGGTAGTTCTCTTCTACCATACTCCAGGAATGGGGACATCAAAGGGTTGTCAGGGCGAAAAAAGGGTAACACCTTGTTCACCTCGCTAATTGATAATGCACAGTAATGGGATTAGGAGTATTACTCTTTATTATTATTCATTAGCAGGTTATGCGCAAGGTCGTTCAGTTTCAGATTTCATTTGTGTGCGAAATTCGTGGAATATTATTTCGGGATTATTTTCCGAGTTTCAAATTGGGTTTTTGTCGAAGGATGTTGGTATTTTAGAATTTTTTGGGTTACCTTTAATATTTTATCCTATGGCACACATTCTCGCTCGGGACACGAATTTGTCAAGTAGCGCTCATTGCTTTCACAAAGAGTCTAGAAATGAAAGCTTGCTTCCGGAAAGTGAGGAGAACATTTAGCTCTGCGTGTTGGTGCATATTCAGGAAAGACACAGCCGTGCAAAAGACGAACACGGACGTAGTGAGAGAACAGGACGAGCGCATAAACCGCTCATCCTGTTCCCTCACTACATCCGTGTTCGCCTTTTTGCGCTACTGTGTATTTCCTGAATGTACCCTGACGTTAAGTTTTTGTTTTTTCTAATCACAACTATCATGTTGTGTACATTTTCGATGCTTCGTGCAGTTTCTCTTCGCCTCTCTTAGACTTGCCTCATTTTGCTCAGTGCGACTGCAAATTGCGTTTTGCACTGCACGCGTTCACTTGCCGCCTCGCTCTAGCATGCCCAAAGTTGATATCCGCCCCCTGAGCCTTCAATGTAGCCCCAGGTTGTCTCGTTTAGGCGACATTTTTTGAGGCTGGACTTGTTAGGAGCTGGACACTTGTAGGTAGGGTAGGCCTCAAGCAATGCTGGCACATACCCACTGCGGGGGAGTGGCCAAGACACAGGCGGTTAATTGCTGGATACAGGAATGTTTTGACGGGAAAAGGAGTGGTAAAAGCATGTAGCCTGATATATTGGAAGACGCAAGGACAGGGGTGCTGTTAACTTGGAGATAGAAGACGGGACAATGGCTTAATGTCCAGAATAGTATACAATGCTTGTAATGTTTCAGTGACACGTGTGCTGCGGATCGCCCAGCGTTTTTATTTTCTTTTTTATGATGTTATTACTTGGTTCTTGAACCCAGCACATTTGGGTCCTTTCGCGCCTTCCTCTTTTCGGCTACTTGCTCTTTGAAAGAAATGTTCAGCTGAAAGCCAGCGCTAGTCCGTGTTTCTGGCATCCCGTGTCCCCTATGCGGTGTCATATCGCAATGGAGTATAACGTCCCATTTCATCATGCAATATACAAGAGACCTCAATGAAGACGCTTTCTTAGCTGCTAGTCCTGCTGATTTATCAGAATATTTTTGAATTGGATTTGATGAGCAGCGTTTTAAGTGAAGGAAAATTTTTGCTATTTTGAACATGAATGTCTGCTGTGTATCGGGGTACACTGTATCAATGTTTTTTTTTTAAACTGCGGGTGGACAATTTACAAGTACAGTGTGCCTTCAACAGTACGTTTCCAATTGGTTCTTCATGTTGAAGATTTCCTTCAGAATATTGAAACTTTAAAATCAAATAATTACGAACTAATGAAAATAAGTTGATTAAATTTCGCTCACTGAACAAGTACATTGCCCGCACCAAGTGGTAAAATACTGATTTTTTGCACCCCAATAAACCGAAGATATTTATGTCAAAAATAGCCAAAGTTTGCTGCCACAAAAAGCTGCTGATGAAATACAGTTCAACGAACGCACAATCTGAGGTGACATGACACCAGATAAGCATCTATTCTACATGTATGCCAAACCAAACTGTCCTAAATGAAGTGCTGTCATCAGAATTGTTTTCTGAAGTAGATCATATCACCGTAACTACACACTTCGACATCTGATATATCCCCTCTTGTGCAGTTCGTAACGAAGGTGATGGGCATCTAGTGACTGAGTCAAACATTACCCTTTCGAACCATCACTACATTTGCTGTTTGAACAATAAAAACCCGCATAATGCTCGACCGAACGTAGCCTAAAATGAAGCATTCGCTCGGCCGCAGTGATCAGGGCCGCCACGCAGAAATTTCAAATCATGCACAAATTCGCGTTGTTCACGAGTTTTTACACCTATTGCTGGGGGTGTACATCCCTATATTTTCTTTATCCTGTAATGGCACCACCACCAGTTATATCACATGAGCAAACGTTGTGAGCGACGTTCGGTCACGTTTTCTAAATATCCATTCTCCGGGAGACGTGGGTGCCTGCGTCACAAGCCCACTGTGATACGTTTCCCGAAAGTGCCTGTCCACAAACCTTGCACGAAACATTTTTCTCAGAATAGTGGTTCAGAAGCGTGAATTGTTGGGCGAGTTGGTAGATGTTGACGTGAAAAAAAAAACGGCGAGAAAAGACGCAAGACCAGAGGAAGACGCACACAGACTGTCGCCGGACTTTCAACTGAATTTATTAAGGTTCCACCACATATTTATAGCCAATACTTGCACTAGTATTGACGTCCGGACTTTGTTGAATGTGGCATGTATGTGCGCCTGCGCAAGTAGTGGCTATAAATATGTAGTGGAACCTTAATAAATTCAGTTGAAAGTCCGGCGACAGTCTGTTTGCGTCTTCCTCTGGTCTTGCGTCTTTTCTCACTGGTTTTTTTCACGTCATCAGAATACTGATGCGCAGTGAGCCAGGATGAAGCCAGAGATTTCCAACCTTACTGCGTCACACCTCAACTCACCACCGCGCCTTG
The DNA here is from genome assembly GCA_030143305.2 of Amblyomma americanum. Lineage (NCBI taxonomy): Eukaryota > Metazoa > Arthropoda > Arachnida > Ixodida > Ixodidae > Amblyomma > Amblyomma americanum. Next base: position 255,620 of record JARKHS020014374.1, read on the forward strand.
GCGCCTAGAAATACGCCAATCACAAACAACAAACGACTATGCGAACGGCAACTTCAAGATGAATACCGGCCACACTGTCTAGTCAAGTGACCACAAATATGATCATGATGATGAATCTCGGCGCCATGTCTGCTGGAAGCCAGTACAACACTCGCCATTCTGCGTCTCTCTTCGATAGCCCTTTCTTCGGAGAACATGTAAGCATGAGATACTTTTGCTACAAAATTTGACGCCGGCAGCAACGCCGGTGACGATTGTTCAAAGAAACACCTCTTACACTATATAACTGTAAATCCCTGCTTTTAATAAGCCTAAGATGACGATGCAAGTGCCAAATCTAGCTTTGTAGTGACAGAGACGGGGCCACACTGAGACACAGGCTTCTCATTACCATTCATCAAAAAACTCTGCGAAACACAGCGATAGCATTAGCTCTCTTCAAATTCCAGCATCCCCTCTCTCGCCATGTTGTTCAGCATATAATGATAACCGTGTTCTAACTTCGATTGACAGACTGCGCTATCTTTTCTTCTCCTCCAAGCATAAAGGACACTCGCCGCCTTGAACCTTCTTTACGATCACACTCGGACTTGGATATTCGGCATGCTTATGATGATATCAGATTAGAACTACCGGCTCCAAAGTTTCATTACACGGTTACCTACAACATGCTGTAGGAAGAGGTGACCCAGAGGGATCTGAATGCAGTGTTAGTTTCAAACAAATGCTCAGTAACGACACAACTGCATAGTGCAACTGCTGATGATGAATCTACCATCTCCCTCTTTAACTGCGCAAAGAGGCTGCTCTTTTTCCGGCGCCGGCAGCACCTCTCGAGCTTCCATTTGAACCCCGTGTTTTTTTTCATTCCTCTCTTTTCTCCGGGACGCAGAGTAACTGATGTCGGAAGGGTGGATTCTGCTCCCGTTAAAAGAAGCAAACAAAGGAATTGTGACTAGAGTGCTTCCTCCGATACAAGCCGTCCCGCTCGCAGGCAACAAAACCCTGACGGTGACCGGCTACCAACAAGCTCTTCCAGAGCGCGGGTGGCCCCTTGGCCGCCGTTTGCTGCTGCACTCAGTGAACGATGGCCGATAACGATCGGTTTTTGCCTGATGGGCCACATCTTTTGTTCAACCACCTTGGGGATGCCCGGCATTCGAGGATATCGGCTTTTGTGCATTTGTTCTAAACCAGCGCGAGCGAGAGAGCCCGGCGAAGAAGAGATCCTCGCGTCCCGCTCGCGCCTTTTCCATTGTGCATGGAACAGATACGAAAAGATGTTTCAGCATCGGACAGGAAAGAGAGACTTTTCTTTGAAGGGAGCAAGAACAGAATGCTCCTTCTTCTATTTTTGCTAGAGGCTTCACTAGAGTCCTAAACACTTCCGATGCTCTTCCTGAGCAGCGTCGACTTTTATTTACTTGGGTGAGGCGTCGAAAAAGCTCAAAGTTCTGGTATTCTCCACTACAGAGCACTTCAGGAAACACTGATTACAGGATGTCGGCTCTCCTGCCAGGTCTGCGGGATCTGCAGCGTTCAGGGTAGCTGCTTAATACAAAGATATTTGTTTGCACAGTGGCCTTTAGAATAAGGCATGTATACTGGCATATGCTGTTCGCTTACCATTTTCGGCATCTTAGGCTCTGTATGCCATTAGAACGTTTAGTTTAACGCAACCAACGGTACCGTAAGCTGCAGTACTACAATTAAATGGTTACAGCTGAAATCACCACCAGCCTCCAAAACACCCTTTCTGCTGCTTCACAAAGCTCAATCATCCTAGAGAATAAAAATAAAGCAGAAATTATTTCTTGTTCTTTTTTTTACAAAAGTAAAGATATCGGTATGACTTCTATGAGCTTCGAGAATTGATATCTTGGGCATAGTGGGTGTGTTTCAACTCCTCCTGCTCTTTCCCTGCTGATAAAGAAACATGGAATAATGGCTCGTTTTCAAGTAAAGATCTGCGCATGCGCACTTTCTTCTCGGAACCTTTTGCGCATGGCATAGACTGCAAAATGGCCGATGAGTTCACTGCAGACGTCGTGTTCTGCGAACGGCGTTTTCTCAACAGCTGAAATGGCTGACTGCGGGACAATAAGCAGGTGCAGTGCTAGCGTCTTCTATGCGCACGCAAGGCGAGCACGTGGTCCCCACTTACAGGTCTCGTGCAAGAACACGCCGACTTGTCCACAAGCATTTGTTAGATAGAGATTAGATGCATTAATAGATACGCTGACAACATTCTTTACGGCAGGAGTCTGCATGGATCGGTTGCATGCACCTCTGCTCTGACTAGACGAAGCAAGCACGGTTCTCGACTATGCCCTAAAGGAAGCACGAACAGTCATTCTAACTTGCACTTGTAATGGCTATGCACCTGGCATGCCTTTTCCGCGGAGAAAGTCTGTCGTTGCTACTTGTGACACTTAGTGATGCGCGCAACCGAAAAAAAATGCCACGGAAAAATTAGAAAACAGAGAAGAAGCGATGTGTGCCGTAAATTTTCAGGCACTTATGCCGCTGCTATTTCCATACAGCTTGAAGTCGAAGCACTCGGTGCCTCAGTAATAAATACCAATATCAAAGGGAAGAAGATAGCAAGATATGTTTGAAACAGAACGTTCAAACCTCAGAAAGTACTCACAGGCAATATACCAAAGACGGCATTTGAGGTTGCAGCCCACAAGAGACAGAACAAATTCTTATGCAATGTAAGGCCCTCCAGATCTCGTCACCTCACGAACCCAAGAAGCAATAAGATTTTGTAATTGGCAGTGTATTGATATGCTTGGGTATCGGGACCGAGGTCTTCACCGCATGACGATGAACTCTGCAGACGACGGAGGGAAGCCTTCAGGAGGGTTGGTAAACTTGAAGGTTTATTTACATATTTACAACAGAAGCAGGGAGACCAAAAGTCAGAGATGAAGTGCCGTGAAACCAGCCAAATCGCGGCTTAAATACAGTGGATATTCCCTAGACACCAAGCTAGGGAAACCGGTGGCTGATCAAGCGTCCAATGGGCAGACACACTCTTCATAGTCTTTTCCCTAACCCCGTGACCGCTCCGCCCCCACAAACACGTGCACAGGCGATAAGGAATCCTGGCGCCTTGAGGTCCTGGAATCCTGTTTCCGACCGGTTGAGCAGGTTCGCAAGGTCGTAGGCTTAGCAGGCGGTGACCCCCTCCGTGGGAAAGAGGCGTCCTGGAATGTGTTTCCCGACGGGTTGATCATGTGCACAAGGTCGCTGGCTTAGCAGGTGGTGACGCTCTCCGTGTAGAGATGCGTCCTGACGCCCCCGGGCATTCCCGAGGGTAAGATGAATCAGCCGTGTCCGCCCCCGCTTTGTCTGGCCGCACGTGCAAGCGAGCGAGGCGGGTTCGGCGCCTTTGTTCGCGTCTTTCTGCCGGTCCACGTGAGGGCACAGTTTGGGAGCAATGCCGCATTCCATACTCCGGACGACCGGATGAGAGGCCTTTCGTCACAGCTCACAGTCCGTTCCTAATCCTCTTCTCAGGACGACAGCACCTTTGGGTCAAGCATAGTTCGATGGCGCCTGCCGGGCTCGTCTGTTCCCGCTGTCGGGGCCTCCGATCATAACAGTATGCTCAACTTCCAAAAAATTAAAGCAAGTAAGAAGCGACTGGAAAAGAATGGTAAGAGGATATTTTAAAAAGGAAAAGAATAAAATAAGCATTTCATTTGAAGTCATATAGCACGCTAGGAATTAGGAGCTACCTTACAAATATCCACGATATAAATGGGATGCTACTAGATTCCTATCTATGCACCCTTTTTGACCAGAGCTTCCTCAAACTTAGAGCCACCTAGTGCCTAAGTATACCGCTCACCAAAGAAAACAATTGTTTGACTGCTAAAAAAAGCCTGGGCGTCCTTCAGTTTCGCTTTCCAGCTCTGAATCAGCCACTTCTGCCAAAGGGATGACTTTCAGAGGATTTCTGCGACAATGCCCTTGCTTTGTAACAAAATCTTCAGGGCCATCTGTATAAAACGCCTCTTCAGGACTGCCCCGTGGCTCTCACAAAAGGGCGCCTACAATAAGCGAACCCGCTTCTGGGGCGCAGGGTCAACATTCGTTCATTACCTACGCAAAACTTACAAAAGCTCAGATAGAAACGTGACCTCATACAGAGCGAGTGTATGAGAAGGGCTTCTGCTGACACTACGCAGACGAGCATGCATCGCTGGGCGAGCGGAAAGCAGACGAAGCGTTTCCAGGTCAACGGAGACTCAGAGACTGGACGACGACGGGAGGGCACAAATACGGTGTCTTCTGGGAGCGCCTGCAGGCCTGAACAATCGAAGCTGCTGTGTTCACGGAGCTTGGCAATCCTGCCTCCATTTCACGGATCGGGCGTCTAGCCGAATATCTTCCTGGCTCACTCTCCCAGCAACCTCATCCATCATAGACAGCGTTTCGAGATGTCTTTCTCTTACGTTCATTTTTATGAGCACTATTTTTTTTTCTCCTTACTTACCTACCCTTTTTTTTTCTAAGGTAGAAATCTGAAATTTTATTTTATATGTTCTGTTTGTTCATTTCAATTTGTTTCCGTAGATCATTCACGTGTTTGTATTGTGTGCATGAATAATGATTGATGCGGAGATGCTGCGGGCCTGGTGATCTTTAAGGCCTGACTTATTCCACTGGCCGCAGCAAGTATTGCTTATTTTTTGTCGTGTAGCCCTTCGCATAGAAATGCTTGCGCCTGTACAATATACATATTCTATTATGTACGGCGTGCATTTCCGAGTATTGTACGAGTAGCCGGCAGTGCTTCTATCCAAGAGTGTCCCTGTTGTTAATGTTGTTGTTGATGCTGTTGTTGTGTGATTTTTTATATATTATATCTTTATTCCATCGCTCCCACTGGATTCGAGTTAAGGAAAATTTTTTCTTAGCTCTTTTCATTGCTCATTCTGCTCTTTGGCCTCGATCCATTCATTCATTCTTCCTTCGTGAAGGAAATATCGCTCGCTTAAAGTCTTGTTTTCAAAGGACGAAAAGAACTGACCATGATCGGTCAAAAGTAGCTCCGAAAAACATATGGTCTTCGATATTGACAGAACAATATCTGGAGAACTGCTACATTCTAAGCTATCTCTTCAAAGCTATCTATCATCCCTATACATTTAGGAAACTTCAACTGTAGTGCTCAACAAGGCGCCTCATTTCCTCGTTGCACCCACTGATTTATGGCTTTTTTAAAATAAATTCATTCATTCGTTTATTTATTCACTCATTCGTTCATTCGTTCATTTAAAAGAAACTGAAATTACAGCCCTTCTGTTTTATTTCGAAGAGAAAGCTTATTCTCTTGGCTTCGCGCAACTTTACAGATTCAAAATCAGTGTAATTTTGGTAAAGAAAATATATGCTATCAGGAATAGTTCCAATTATTGCACACAAGACTCTCCAATTCCCACGCAAAATAAAACTCCCTGATCTTTGAGCAATTTTTATCTAGTTAGAGCCTCAGTTCTTATTAGATCAATCCTCAATTTTTCGCCTTTGGCGCCGTCGTCAGCGTCGGTATCGACGGTGTTGTCGACGTCAGCAGCGCCACCTGCCTTGGTTCGCAGGTGGCCTGCCATACCCTCCAACTTTCAAGGTAACCCTATTTTCTTTTAACTCTTTCTTTCGTTAACTCATCTTTTCAGGGTAACCACACACTGGCTGCGCCTTCTTACGTTTCATTACTCCGGATGAGCATTCGTCCACCCTCGGAATAGCCTCCTTCTTCCAAAGGAACCACCCTCGGGAAGGTTTAGATGGTAACCACCCACCGCTTACGCATTCCTTCGCTTTCTTCACACCCTCCGCCCTTCACAGTAAGTATATCTTCCGAGTGATTCTCATGTCAACGCACCCCCCAGTTATGCAGCCTACTAATACTACTAGTACAACTACAAAAACTACTATTATTTACTACTACTACTACTACATTGTGGTACGAAACCCAGGAACGAGCGCTAACTAGCTGTCGCTGTAAAACAGTACGCTGGTGAAAAATGCCGCTCACATCCGTGCTAACACTCAAACATTCACATTGAACGCTCGTAACCGTCCTGTAATTCTTTTTCTCCTACTCATAGGTCATATTATCAAATAGACACAGCCGTAGTTCGCCTTAACAGGGCACTCAGAATAAATGGAAATGTGTCGGTATCTATTTATTACGGTGTTTTAACCACAAAGACGTTGTTTTCACTCAAAATATAAATTCTGTAAAACAGAGGACGCGAAAAAAAAAAAGCTCACACAACGTAATCGCCACTAACGACCGTTTTCGGAAGCAAACTGCTGTGACACCAAGCGAAGTTCTCCAGACGGGAATCTCGAATGCCTGAATGTCTGTAAAAATATTTGCAGTGATTTTCCGTCTTCTACTGGCCTGACTGACGCAGTAATAACATTTGTATAGAGCGCACTAAACGCGAATCATCGAAATATACAGCGACTGGTTGTAAGCACGAAATCCTTGACGTGTTCATTTCATCAAGAAGTCATCATCAGCCTGACTACGCCACTGCAGGACAAAGGACTCTCCCATGTTTCTCCGATTAGCACTGTCTTTGCAATCTGCGGCTACCGTATCCCGCAAACTTCTTAATCTAACCGGCCCACCTAACCTTCTGCCGCTGCCTGCTACACTTGCATTCTCTTGGAATCCACTCCGTCCTCCGTCACCCTTAAAGACTACTGTTTATCTTGCCTTCGCATTACATGCCCTGCCCATCCCATTTATTTCTCTCAATTTCGACTAGAATTTCATTAACTCGCGTTTGTTTCCTCACCCACTATGACCGATGCCGATCTCTTAACGTCAAACCTATTACTTTTCTTTCCATAGATCGCTGCGTTGTCCTTAACTTAAGCTGAGCCCTTTTAGTTGGCCTCCATGATTCTACCCAATAGCTGAGCACAGGTAAGATGCAGCTACTGTATGCTGTTCTCTTGAGGGATACTGGTAAACTTCGATTGATGATCTGAGATAACCTGCCATATGAGCTCCACCCCATTCTTATACTTCTTGTTCTTTCCCTGTCATGATCCGGATCAGCGCCCACTACCTCTCCTAAGTAGACGTATTCCCTTGAAACTTCCAACACCTCACTACCATTTCTGATCTGCTGTTTCCTTGCAAGACTCCTGAACAGTACTTTGGTTTTTTGCATGTTAATTTTTAGACCCAGCGTTTTTCTCTGCCTGTCCTACCCATTTATTATGCCTTGCAGTTCATCTCCTAAATGAATAAGCAAGGCACTATCATCAGTGAATCGCACATTGCTAGGATGTAAGGCATCGTTTTCCGCATGCATTTGAGCCACTATATGCCAATATCGGACTACAGGATGTACGTAAAGGCAAATAATGAAAAGTTTCATGGCGACAACCTGCTGCAGTGAAAATTTTTCTTATCACTGCGTATAAGAATATGAAACTAAGAGAGTGAATCGAAGCAGGTACTTCCCTTCACAATACTTCTTAGCGCAGGTCGGAGCCCGAAAAAGACTTCTCTTTCTAGCCCTGCTCGATACGGGGTCGACGGTTCTGCGAGTGTCGTGATATCGGCGTTGTATTGCGACAGTGTGTAAGGCATTGCAGTCACTCCGTTGACTGGTGCACGGTAAATAATGCTAACATGCAATCTGGTGCCCCGCCGCATGCACTCATGCCATAAGCAGCGTTTTGCCCTGGCCGACATGACTGAGCAAGGACTCATTGGTTAACATCGCGTCCCATGGTGGGTGTTTCATTCTTCGCGGCCATACAGGCCAGTAACGGTGACAGTAAACTCTGAATGTCCCCCTGTGGCGATCACAGCGTTTAGCACCGCCTTACTTTTTGCCGAATTTTGGTGTATTTAACGCATGATTTGAGTACCCGTGTTTCACACTATCGTGTCAAACAAGCGGATGAAAGGATACCTATCTATCGCGATGCTCGATTAGTTGACGACTGACCTTCTCTAAGTTGGCTTACTTCCGCTTAAGCCTAGAGTACCACAGAAAGTGTGCATGGTTTTTAAAAGCAAGCAGAAAGACTGCGTCCACAAATTTTAACTCTACAGCAATAATATTTCGTTCTGAAGAAAGACCTGCGTCGGCTGCGTCTGAGGAAAAAATGGGCTGGGGTATCCTGGATGGCAGATAGGACGCCATGTCAGAAGTGGTTGCAACTTCATTCCAACTTTTGTACCGTATTCTGAGCAAACTACCCACCGTGGCAGGTGGCAGGTAAATTAATGGTTGGTCATGAAAGGCTCTTCGGTTAGAGCAGCACGGGTCTAACAAGCCACACCGGTGGTAACACCTGCCATCACAGGGCAATGGCGCATCACTTAACCACTGCACCACTACACCACGAGTGGAATAAGGACTACCTGTAATCTATGAATGTGCACTAGAGAGTAACCAGTTCCGCGTATATGAACATTAACCCATTAACGTTAGCACATCCTTAAGGCGGTGTTTAAGTGTCATATCCAGTTTTTTCTCACTGAAATGCACATGGGTAACTTCGTTTTGTTTTCGCAGGAGGGTTACGTGAAAGGTGAGTCCTCGCAATTGGAGATGACCGGCTAAATTATCTTCGTGAGGGTGTTCTTTTGACAATAGATCACAGGGTCGGCGAAACGTAAGTCTAGTGTGTAGATATTTGCGCACACAAGCAATGTGAGGATAGACAATAATAACGGGATTAAGATGAATAAATGTCTGTGCTTCGTGATAAGACGGGATAGTGAGGGCAAGAAAAAAGAGGACAGTGTTCCTACTTTCTAGAGAATGGAATAGGTTTGGGCAGGTTGGTAATTTATTGTAACACAGTAATTACAGCGCGAGAAGTACGCAGGACGAAGACGAGACGGGAGAAACGCTTGTCCTGTGTCGTCTTCTTCCTGCGTTCTTCCCGTGCTATCATTACTATGTTACAATTTCCACTTTCTTTCAAGGTAACATTTGGAAATATTGTGGGCTCACCTTATCCACGGCACTTGAAGAACAGCACGCACAATGCATGCATATACCATTTGCAGGACAAGTGTTCACTAGACAATGCAGATCTCTAAGAAGAAATAATTCTTCGCCTGTACCTTGAATTCCTTCACCTTCATCTGCAGTTGCAGGTGACGCGGGCATGAAGAGAGGACATAGCATCCTAAAAAATGAGTTAACTTGGCTCAGGCTTTGATAGAACAATCGGTGAGAGCCGCAATTGGTCCCAGCTGACAGCTTGCAAAAGTTTATTAGCCAGCTTAATTACAAAGTTTTTTCCAACGAAACACTGTCGTTCACAGACTGATTAGCACTTTCTGTCTTTCCCACAAAGTGTGTTAGCATGAAGAGATGCGGCAGTACCCTCCATTGTATTATTTTTTGAAAACTAACGCACTCTGCAGAAAAAAGCTTTTTTCCTAAAAAACCTTTGGAATTAAAATTTTGAAACAAACTTTTTGAAGTTTTATTCTTGAAATATTTTTCAAATATATTCAAATATACTTAGTTTTCAAAACTATGTATTAAGTCAAGGAATATTTTGATTACAATTACAATTGCTAAGGCAAATAGCCAAAGCACCTTACGGGTCCGGCTTCATCGACGCTTTAGGGAGTCTCCCAGTGACTGCTCTCGCCCTCTGTACTCTGTAGGTGCATTCGACAGTTGTGTATAAATCACTGAGCAGGCTTTTTCAGGAAGAGGTGCATTTTGCAACAACAAAAGCGTTCTCCACCAGGCAACAGCAGCAAGAGTGCCAACGCCTCAGAGCACACCTCTTTCAATTTGGAAGAATAAGTAAGATAGGGAAAAGGGGAAGAGATGGGGAAGTGTGCCCATTGCCCGCAGGGTAACACTCGCGACGTCCCATAATGGAAATATGATCTCTTCTAAAGCGCTCCCGGGTACGGCTGGCTCGTGTGGCACGAGCTGCGGTCGATTGCGCTCGCGCCACGAGAACGTCCCGGCGTGTCCCGCGTCAGCGCAAACGTGCCAGCTCTTGCAGTCTAACGTAGTCGATAATATCGAAGGTGGCAGACGACGTAAAAACGACAAATAAATGAAACCATGAGTTACTATGCAACAGTGTTATCTTCAGCACACCGTTTGCGTTACGGAAAAAATGTTGACGCCGAAGACCTCAGCGCCAACAGGCCCATAGGCGTGGTAAACGAAATAAGGAAAAGAGGAAAGGGGTGAACCTCGATGGCAAACTTGTTTAGGGAGAGGAACGTAACGACATGCTATATGTCAATGAAAGGAACTTTAGAAACGCAGCGGCAATCATTGCTGTGTAATGTCTTATCTACACTGAAACCACACAAGATGGGAGCACGCGGCGGAGATAAGAGAGATTGGGGAAAAATGGATCGTCCGCTGCTGGCGAAAACAAAATTGTCGTGCCGTATAAGGGCCGTAGTTGATACGTTTTGATAAGAAACGAAATCTACATGAAAAAATCTCTAGAGAAAACGCAAAAAAGAGAGCTAAAGAAATTAAATTTAGGGAAATGGGATAGATCAATATGTAACAAAACAGACGCAGGTGATGTAAAATAAGGGTGGCCACCCATTGTTTGGTCGGTGAAAAAAACCACAAACAACGAGTCGCTGCCGTTGGCAACAGTGCGGTGATTCTGATGATGTTGTAAACAATGTTAAGGAATATCGTGGTTTCTAAACTGCCGCCATCCGGCTTCCGAAATTCTGTTGATACATTATGACAACTATGTACAGCAGTACCCGCGACAACTACAATCTATGTGTAGTGGGGACACGAAAGAACAGCACGCGTCAAAACAGAATGTGTCAAAACAGCGCACAAAAGCAGCACAGCGACAAAACAGCGCAGGGAAAAAACGGAAAAACATTTTCAGTGCTTAAAGACCCTGCAGCTCGCCCCAAACCAAACTGCTGAAGATTCAATTGCCGAACGCGAGAGCTGTGAAGACTAACAACTTTTGGTACACGCAGAGTCCTATACCAGAAAAAAAAGTGCATATTTGAGATCGCGAATATTACCTTACCATGTTCCTTATTGGGCCTGTGAAACGAACCCTCACTAACTCCAAAGGTGGCTGCCGTATGTGTTGTGATTTAACGTTCGTTTATGGCTATGATTGTTCACCCTTACAGCAGCGCTGCACCGTACTTCGATGTGCTGTTTAGTAGTCGTTTAGGAGCAGAGAGTACACTGTCTGGTGCGTACAAGCTATCCACCTGCGATGCGGAATTTACCCTGCGTCTTCTTAACAATCCAAACTTGCAATCAACTGACAGCTGTTGTTAAAAATATGCAGGCTTAGAAATTCTATTCGCAGTGACGCCGAGGAGTTTTCTAGTTACCCTGAAAACCTCGAGTTTTAGCGGTGTGAGGACGGGAATTCCTCTCTCATTGCAAATAATTTGAATGCTGCCGATACAAAAGGAACCACACTGCATGGTCCAGAAGCAAACCATGTACGCTGTTTATACATTTCTAAAATCCTGTATGTTCTTCTTCTTCGGTATTGAACCATAATTTGATGTTTACAACCCCTGCTTAATGGTCGATGCTTGTCAGAAGAATGAGTTGATACTCATACTGAAGGTTAACTTTTGTGAAAAGTGTCCACGAAGACATTGCTTCCCTAGAGCTCCTTCCAACTGTTCACCTATCAATCTTATGCTTTCTTTGGGTGACAGGAAAACAGCGGCATCATGATCAGGACTCTGAGCTAAAAAATTGCAACGGTGGTTCTCTTTATTAATAATGAATGATTAGTTATGTAGCGTATTCTCAATGAATGCAAATATCAAGAAGCCAACTACACTCGTCGAGAGACATCGAAATATTCCCGAGCTAACTTAATTTCTTTACTATTCTCATGCGGGGACTAGCACAGAGAACGCAATGGCCGGCCATGTAAACACTAGTCTTGAACCGTAGTAAGACAAATCGAAATTAGGGACAGCAGTTAAGGAGTCAGCCTATAACAATGTTGTCACGTGAGACATGACGCACACTTCTACGAATAGCCAGGATATCGAGCACTGATTTCGTTTATTTATAAACTATAATAAGGCATTTAGTGGAAATGTTTCATGATAACTACAAGATTCAGTGAGAGATGTAGAGTTATGCTTACATAGGACATGCACCCTAAGGTCGACCAGTGCTTTTTTTGCACAGCAATACCACGACGTCGTAAACCATGTTAGTGGTTCAGCGTCAGTTATCAACCCTTCGTTATTGTCACTATTTTAAGACACTTAAGTCTACTACGTCCTATACACCCGGTATTAAATGGGCTCAGAGAGTACGCAAAAAACACGCGCTAAATAAAACAACCTTGTCAAGTTGAAGACAACTGATATTGATGTACTCGGACAACCATCGCGAGCCTGCAGAGGTACGCAACCAAAGAGGCAAGACAGGGAAAGCACGCCCCGATCTGATCGCACGCCAACACGCACCCAGGGACAGGGACGGAGCGTTGAAGACAAAGTGGCCCGCAAGAACAAATTGCAGTCAGTGTCCGCGTTCCTTGATCGCGACAGGGGGACAGCGTCTCGTTTGTCTCATCCGGGGGGCCCAGAAAGGAGGTAAGGTGAAAAGCTGAGGACATCTGGGGAACCGACTACTCTTTACCGTTCACTTTTCCTTACACCCTTCTCTCGCCTCCTTCGTTAGGTGTCCAGAAAGGCTAAGGAAATCAAGGAAGAAAGGACGGAAGAGAGAAAAACTAGGGAAGATAACATTTCATCCTTCGAGACCGACCAAACTAGAAGCGTCAGTCCCACTCGCGAGATTCTAAGGGAAAACAGGAGGAAGTGCGTATGTTTGTTCATGGCAACTGACAGTTCCTAGGAGCTCGGCTCCTTTTTGTTATTCGGGAGAATACTAGCTTTTATTTTAATGCCACCCGTCCGCCTCAGGTGTCGCTACATTCGGCTCGTCTATTTGTTTGCGTGAGAGGACTATCACGTGCCGTGATAGCCCTCTCCAAAGTCCTATCCGTGATAGCCCTCTCCTTGATAGTCCAAAGTGCCGTGAGCAATCGGGGGGTCATGCCGTTCCCCTAAGAACGGATGAAAAGGCTTGTCATCTTCAGTCAGTGAGACGAAGAGCAATAGGACTCAGGGCTCTCATATTAATGCTCCAAGGATTTGTTAGTTTTACGTTTTTATCGTCTTTCGGGATTACATCAGAAATGGAGCATTGGCTCGAGGATAGGTAGACAGATGAATAAAAATGTTTACACACTTTATAATCAGGCCCTCAGACCTTCGCGGCTGATTTTTGACTAATTTAGTGTGCCTGTGGACTTCGTTATCAAGTGAATCTGTAAAGAAGCAAACATCTGCATAGATCATTAGTTCTTTCTAAGCACTGCTCAACCTGTTTTCTCTTTGTGTGCACACGGTGGTTTAGGAGTGGGAGTACCGCAAGCTTTGTGCCGAAATATTAATTTTAAAGAGATAGCCGTATTTGGAAGTTCCCAGGCTAGCAAAAGAGAATATTACGATAGGTGGGCAAGCGATACAACGGTAAGTTGTATTGAAGTGATAACGACTGCCATTTGGTGTCGAGCGACCCAGACTGATAACCAGAGGAGGGCTGAAGGGTTCGGTGGATGGGACAATGGGGAGAGGGGAGGGAAGGGCGCTCAGCTCATATCTCGCAGTCGCTCGCTATGACTTCGGCCGATTAAAGAATGCCTGACATTTTTTTCACAGGACATTTGCTACCTATACTATTTATTAGCCCTTCTGTGTTCCTTCCTACTCGCGCCATCATTTCCCACCGGAGTGACTTGCGAAAACATATAACTGCAGAGCTAGCTTTCAAACCTGTAAGTTGTCCATTACCTCAGCCTGTGCACACTTTATTAATTTTGCCAGATTTTCGTTCTTTTGAATACACTAGTACTCTATTTAGTCCTCTTGATGGCAGGAAAAAGAGTTGAGACTGAAAATAAAATGGTTGATACAAATGAGCCCCTTGTGGTTGTGGTTTACCCTAAGCTTCTTCGCCGTAGAGAAGTCTGCTTAGCACACTGCTCATAGCGTCCAAACTACATAAATAGAAACAAAGGAATAAAGAAAAAGCATCGATTATCAGCTGGTACTGAACTGTACAGATCCGGGACAAATTTTTCGTTTCTCTGAGTGGTATTCTGTCAATAAACGTGTATTTTACGCTATCTCGGGCTGAAGCAGAGATCAATAAAAAAAAATTTCTGCAGGCTAGTTCGCGCTGCTCTTTAAGGCTCGCTGAGCAGCTGTCTGATCGATTCCCTTTCTCCTTTTGTGGATGTGCACGCGTCTCAAAAGCCCTACCATGGATTTGCTTCAATCCCTCCGGTTTGTCGACATGGACTGGGGCGCCCAGTATCCTGCAAAAAATTTAATTCGTGTTTACTTTCTCGTTCTTTTCGTCCCAGACAGCAATATCATCTTCGTCCTTTCGTCCATTCCTCACGGTGCGTGAAAAAAAAATATATACCAGAGAGTGGCTCGAAGAGCCCTTGTTTAGCCTGTTACCGCCGTCTATTCTGTACGCCTTCTTCCTTCGCCTTCTACTTCGATCTGTTTCCAATTATCTTCTTAATCCAGCGTTTGTCACTTGTCTGACCACTGAAAAAGGAGTAGGTGTTTTCGCATCACGTTTGTTCTAGACCTTGTTCAGGAATTTTAGCCCGCTGAGGCATCTTGGTCGGAAATTACTGGACAGAGGAGGAACCACTTGGCTGGGTTCAGTGGGCGTGGCACTTGTAAGAGCGTTAGAGCAGCGCTCAGCAGGATAAAAGGAGAGCTTAATCAGACAGCAGAGAGTTGTTTTCTAGCAACATGCTCGAGCTGGCTTGGCTTCAATGTTTGCGTGGCTCTGCTTCATGGCAAGCGTTCCCTCCAGAGCCTAGCCACTGTAGTTAAGCACTTCTTCAGTTGCAGAGAAAGGCACTGTTTCCCCGATGTGTACCCGAGTGTTACAGGCTTACATTCTGTGGGCGGCACGACATCAGTGCCGTGGATGCACATTACCACTGCTTTTCCCTTGGCGGCCGGGAAGATGGCGTTGCCTCAGTGATCACATGACTGAGGTGGGTCACAAGCACGTTGGTGCGGTTGCTTCTTAGGGAAAAGGGGGAAATCACGCTTAATCTCCTGCCAAAGCTCTCCCGCCAAAGTTACCCTTAGAACCCCGCCTCTTTCCGTAGAAGGGTGCAAAGGAGTAAAAAAGAAAAGGCTTGGGAAAAATTTTCAACTTTTGTACTCCTTTGCAGTGAGTGTGGATTTGAACGTTTTTTGAGTCGATTGTTACAACCCGTCTCATCGTGATGAAACGCAGAGGCAAGCGCTCATTCTACTAAGTTGCATGCGGGCGATCCTATACATGTATAGAAGGCAACGTTCAACATATATTGGTGTCCTGAGTCCACATTCCCGCATTTCTCGCATGACCGCACATCGCAAAAATCGCTTTTTGAACCGACTCAGAAACGCGCCACTTTTCGTCAGGCGTCGTCAGCGGCAAAGCACGTGAACGGATGCTTAGTGGCCGTCTGGCATGACGAGTGTGAGAACGCACGCAGAGATATCTACCAAGATGGATGAAAAGCTTTGGCAGTACCCCTTTCAGACGGCTTGGCGTTGTCCCTTTAAAAGCACATTTACCGTTTGTAGCCGTCCGTTGACACGCGTTAAAGCGGGTTCCTTCACCGAGAAAAGCCTGCCGTCTTTTAGCGCTTCGAGATCTGCAGGCGTCGCTTTCGACGCAGAGTAAAATAAAATATTTAACGGGAAATTTCCGCCCACATCGACGCAACAAAGACGTTACCACGACGCGTGCCGCAGTCGTCCTCCGAATGGCGGAGGAAGAAAAAAAGAGAAATGAGCAAACGAAACCAATAACCGCTACGAAAGATCTCGCCGAAGTGAAGGGCAAAAGTCGAAGACGACTGCGACGCGGAACGATGGTGTCTGAGAAGCGAGAAATAGCGAGACAACTACGGGACGTCTCCCATCGGCGATCAAGCCGTTGGTGCGGAATCTCTGAGCGTGGCTGGAGCGATGAGAAAAGAAAGGAAAAGAATAAAGTGAAGGACCACACGAAACCCACTGAGAAAAAGAAGATAAAGTATAAAAGCCAGCGAAAAGCAGTTTTCCGCGCTCTCGTAGACACGAATGCAATGGTTTCTGTCACGTCATCTTCGGTGAATCCCTGTCAAGCATGGCATGCGCCCTCACTCCTCTAGCCTCTTTGCGCCTTGTTGTCAGCCGGGTGTCTTACACTGTTTCCCGACGCGTCAGAGCAGGACAGTTCAACAGTCGATGGGGTAGGAAGATAGTGAGGGGAAGTGTGCGCGTGGCATTCTCTTCTCATTCGAAAAGTGTTAGCTCCCTTTCTCTAAAAACATATTTTCCTCCCACCCCACCTTCTCTCTCTTTAGGTCATTCGACGCCCTGTGCCTGCTCGGCTAAGGAATTCTTTCACTGCTATTTCTGCTTTCTTTTCTATTTTTCGTTCTCCTGACGTTTTAAAGCAGGAAGCCGGTTGGAGAGGTGGCTCCTTCGCTCCATTTAATCGTCGCTCCACCCCAAAGTGGCGAAAGTGACGTTAACAACGACGGGGCCAAAGTGATAAGTTTGGCTTTGGCCCTCAAATGATGGTCAGTAAGACACTTTTTTTCTTCATACTCAAAACACCGTCAGAGAGAGAAAGCGTGTACGTTTCTCATTTCCAGCACCGCCTGCATTTTTACACGCAGCTGCAACTATACTTGTAAAAGCTGGTCGAGCGCTTATACGCCCGCGTGTAAATCGTCAGCGAGGCACGCGCACAGCTGATTTCCTCCTTCGATTATTGTCCATGCATTGCCGCAGTGGAGAGGCGATACCTGGTAGTTCTTAAATCATAGACTGACATGTGCCGGGAGTTGGGGCCGGTAGCCAGCACATCGGTCAATATTTCTTCATTGTTTTTATGCGTGCCAGATGATGCAGATCGCGCCGCTTTGGAGTCCTCCATACCTCGCTTCAGCAGTTGCGTGATTTGAAAAGTTCCGCATCTTTCTTGGGTGCTCATTGCGTCGCCTTTGCACGGCAGCCCCTCGTGTTGAGGTGCATTGTTTGTTTCCTAATCTCGCGCAGCTGAAAAGAAGCAGTACCACATAATTTTCTTCATGATGTTTTTTTCCCAGTTGACCTTTTTCTTCAGCGCGCTTGAGCTGTTTTCTTCATTAAGTTTTATTAAAACATCGACTTATTCTTTGATTATTTAAATAATAATGATTGACGGACCGGCCGAAGGAACCACAGGACATTCTGGCTGGCTAGTTAGTTGATTCACGGCGTTACGTAGTGGAAAAATGGTGCAATACCACTCGCAGCACAAGAATAACACAAGCTGTCTATCATCTGAAATTTACAAAGACAGGAGTATCTACCGCTGCTGGCCACCATTTTATTTGTCTCATCCGAAATACCTTTCCTGCTAAAAAAATTCAAATGACACCTATGCCCCGCCTTAATGGTATGACGCGATGTGTTAATGGGTCGCTTCAATGGCCTGGGTTCTGCCTACATGCCCATGTATGCAGAATTTGGTGAAGGTTTATGGGTTTTTAACGACCCAAAGCGACTCAGGCTACGAGGGACGTCGTAGTGAAGGGCTCCAGAAATTTTGATCATCTGGGTTTCTTTAACGTGCACGGACATCGCACAGTACACGTGCGTCTAGAATATCGCCTCCATCTAAATTTGATCGCCGCAGCCAGGATCGAACCCACACCTTTCGGGTCAGCAGCCGTGCACCATAAGCACTGAGCCACCACGGCGGCCCTATGCAGAATTGGTCATTCTCTACATTCATACATCGCATGGAGTCCTCATATCAGTTTTGGCATTCAGATTCTCGCAGCGATTCCTTTGCTTACAGTGAAATGTCATCAGTTCCGATTAAGAATCCGCGCTAACTTGACATGTTATGCGCACCATCAGAGTTCCATGCCGTGAGAGTTATAGTAACGTTTTTTTTAATAAAGATTACAAAACGAAGAAAAAGATGTTGCAGCCGCCACAACTGCTGTGGTTTGGTGGTTCGGTTTATAGGGATTTAACGTCCCAAAGCAACTAAGGCTATGAGAGACGCCGTAGTGAAGGGCTCCGGAAATTTCGATTATCTGGGGTTCTTTAACGTGCACGGACATCGCACAGTACACGGGCCTCTAGAATTTTGCCTATATCGAAATTCGACCGCCGCGGCCGGGATCGAACCCGCGTCTTTTGGGCCGGCAGCCGAGCGCCATAAACACTCAGCCGCCGCGGCGGCTGGCAACTGCTGCCTAATGTCTTTTGCACCCGACCTGTGTTTTACCGAAGGAGATGAAGATGATAGCAACGAGAAGTCCAGAGGGGAGCGATATTCATACAGAACTGGGTAGTGGTTTATGCAAAACCGAACAATCACTGTTTAAATACGAAGCGCCTTCATAACCTGGTCGAAACCGGTTATTTCTCTGATCACCGTCTGCATGGAATAGCCGATTGTTCACTGGTTGACGGGATTTATGGGCTGTAGGCGAAACGGACTACGTAGTAGTACCCATACTTTCTGGGCTCTCTGCACACCAGATTAAATTCGGCCGAGATTCAGTACATCGGCAGTGTATCTTATTTTGCTGTTGGCGGATTTGGTGCGCCATCTCTAAGTCGGATTTCGCCAGGGGCGAAAATTATTCGCTGTGTGCGAGTGCAGACGGTGCTGCACAGTTCACGAAAGAGTTTTGTACCTCAACTGCGAGGTCCAGACGTCGTTCACGGGATACTTTCCTTTTCCCTACCCAGTTCTGCCTGGTGTTTCCGACACCTGCTGCGCTAGAAGTGGTAGCTCAACAGTTTCAGCGACTCTGCGCTTATCTGCAATCAACGCAGGCTCTCTGCCTTCTGATGCCCTGTTTACGGGTACGTGCTGAGGGAATCCATTTCGCCACCGATTGTGGTTCGGGGTGTACAAAAACCCGCTGTCGCATCGCCGAAGCAATTAGCCTCACTCGCCGAGAAACTCTACCGGAAACAAAACCGCTGTTTGCGCAGGACATTACTCCTTGCATTTTCTTGCTCGTCGCGGTAACGTTTACCGCGTTTCCCACATAATGTGATTTGCACTTCTACCTCATCAGCAAGCATGGTACTGTGTGTTCCTCCATCAGCGCAGTTGTTTGTGAATGGTGTTATTGCTGAAACTTATGCCGGGTGCTGCGATTGCAGTCGGATTGGTTCCTTCTCTAGATACTCCGAGCTTGGAGGATTATGTAGGCTTTGCTGGTTCTACAGGTAGTGCTCCATGTCGTGGCAGTCGGAAATAAATATACGTGCTTATGAAATTGCGCCAATAAGCGTGGTAATGAACGTGATAATGAATTTATTAGTAACTAAGCTGTATGGCGTGATAGCAAAATTGTGCTTTTTAGCTATTTCAGTATCCGCGCTTTCTCTTTAACAGTTTATACTCGTCGATGTCTTTAAATTAATCGATATGTCAGATACACATAAGCAATCTTGTCAAAAAATAAAACTAATATGTGTGCAGGAATTAGTTCCTAGAAGACGCTACCAGAATTTCTTTTCTTTACTCAGGCAATCAACGAAATGGCAGTTCGAAAGCGGAATGGTTTGCTTGGAGCAGATTACAACGTATAAACGATTGCCCTACAGTTCATACTATGGCTCTATCTTGAACCGAAGTGAATCCTTTTACAACTGTCGGCTTTGTACAATGCCGGCATCAAGAAGTTGGGAAACGGAGGTGTTATACATATGTGGATAAGCAGAAATCGAGAAATTTATAGCTCTGACAATGGAGATGTGAAGAAATGAAGATGTACTGCGACATGGAGAAACGGAGTTGTGATAGAAGAAACAAAGATAAGGACGGCTCTACTGAAACACATAGATGCGCAGAAATCGACTAACGGTACCAGGTGGGAAAGTTGCTTTGCTTTCTTTATCATAGAGCTTAATCAAGACAGCAACATAAGAAGAAGATAACACAAGTGCTCACTAGCAACCCTTCTGACTCAAAAATTTAATCCCTTTTCGGTTCATGAGGAAGAATCCTCTGGTGTTGCTTTCCCGCGTGCTTTTCATTTCAATTACCTGAATACAGGCGAATAGTCACCCGATTCTTGGCCGATACCCCAGTGTGGGTATCTGCCATCTTTTGATAGGCTAACAGCAACAACAAAAACGACTGTGACGCTGTGCCATCGCTTCAGAGGCAACAACTGCGACCCGATTTGAACATTTCCTGTCAGGGAACCTCCCTCTTCAGGGGGGTTCGCGAGCCATGGTGCCACCCGGGGGGCAACACACCACAAGAAACAGACAACACCATTTTTTGCGGCCCAACAAACAGGCATTATAACATACGAGAAAGATGCACTGGCCCCCACCAACCAAGCAAGGCTGAGCACTCACACAAGCGTCACACCACAATAGCGCCCAAGATACTCAAAACTACAACGGTCCGCTAGCCGCGGTACGCGAGATAATGCTGACGACGAAGCTGCCTCCACACACGCGTTACAACGATCAAAGACTACTCGGCTGCCCCGCCTGGAAAAAAACACAATTCTAGCACGCACAGATAAAGAAAGGAGACTCAATACGCTCCAACAAAGCAGGCGATGATACTCGAAGCTAGCGTCGCAGCCACTCACTCCTGGCACATCTCTTACGCTGCCAGTAGACTGCTGCTCCCGCGGAACAACAATCCACGAGGTGTGCGAGCAACGTTTCCGCGCTGGTCATCCCATATCTTCACCCACTTGCCGTTCGCTCGGCCATTGTCTAGCCTCTTGATAGATGACGCGAATGCTTGCCACTCTTCCAGCAGATAACTTGCCTGACATGCGCGGTGGTGTGGTACTCGGAAGCACCCGCTCGCATCCGAATGACTCAGGATGACATGTGCTCGGCCCTCGCAGCCTTAAGCGCCGAGCAGTCCCCGCACCAGGTAATTCACAACA
The DNA here is from genome assembly GCA_030143305.2 of Amblyomma americanum. Classification (NCBI taxonomy): domain Eukaryota; kingdom Metazoa; phylum Arthropoda; class Arachnida; order Ixodida; family Ixodidae; genus Amblyomma; species Amblyomma americanum. The sequence goes on from JARKHS020014374.1 coordinate 276,659, forward strand.
TGAGCCATGAGTCCATCCTTGAAACATCGAACTTAGAGCAATTAAAATAGCCCATGGAATGTACAGTCGGGGACAAAAGTCTCTGGAAGACGTGTTCCTGAAGCGAAGGTAATAGCTCTTGCTAGTTGCCGGTGGCTGAAGTCCCCATTTTGGGACGTGAAAATCAAGATTTTGTTCTCTTCATTTCCTAAAATGTGGTCGCCAGTCCCCAGCCAGTAGTAAAGCTATCGGTTTCGTAGGAGGAACTCGTGGTCCAGAGACTTTTGTCCCCGACTGTACCGATGTAAATGCAGTTCAAGGCAATTCGAGGATAGTTTGATGCTTTTGCGCTGCATAATTTCACGTCTCAACCTTTATTTATGCCATTCTAAATCCATGCTGTGTAATCTGTGTGTGCATATGTGCAAACATTTAATCCTTAGATCCCTGCTTCCTGCCTTCACGAAGGTTCGCGCCCCAGAGAATAAAGTATTCTACAATTCCCCTCGCTTTATTGGGTCTGCCGTGTACTAGTTCTGTCCTTCTCTCCTTCAATGCAACCGTCTAATGGCATACCCTAAAACTGATGTGCGAGTTCCTTCACAGCTAAATTACTGCAACTGCGAAATCTTCGTGATATTGATTTTTATTTACATTTCTTTCTAAGGGTTATCTTCATAACTTAGTTTCTTCGATTTCTTGTCCTTAAACGTCAAAATCATTCCAAATTTATAACTCGATCGCCTTGACTTAATTCTAAACCTTTATTTATGTACAGTTTGGTCAAAATTCAGGTGAAGGTTTTTTCTCCTTCGGACTGCGTCAAATCGAGGCCGATGTCGCAGCGTCCCAGCGCGGGTATGTGCCATTCCTCCAGAGGCAACAACTAGAGTGTGAGCATCCCACATTCTACGCGCGTCCACATTGAACGGAGAGGCAAAGAGACACCGTTAGACTCAGTGGGAACAAAAGGGATGTATTGAAGAATTACATACTATCGAGTGCATGATGCAGAGGATAGGGTGCCCACGCTTACATGCCGCTGAATCTTCGTCAGGGGAAACGGAGGCCCTGGCCGCGGATTTGACCTTGTTCTTTCGATCAGGCTCAGCTTCTCCCCAGTGACTTGGGCGCTTGGTTGCGCCGGAGGACCGACTGCCAGCGGTGTTGTCCCGGGGCTTGCTCGTCAGTCCACTGACCGGCTTTCCTTGTTTCGCCATCCATTCGGGAGAGCCTTCTTTCCAGACTGGAGCGCCTCCTAAGCGCCGGCGCCTGCGGCATTCCCGGTCTGCCCCGTACCTCCCGTCGGCTTGGGTTTATTTTCCTCCTGCCGGCATCTTTGTCACTCTTGCAGAGTGTTCACCTGCTTTTCCGTCAAGGCAGCCTAATTGGGCTGGCTTTTCTAATGCGGCGGAGGTGCTCATGTCCACCGCGTCGCTGAACGCAGGCCGCGTAGTCCGAAGGGAGCGGAGAACGGAACGAGCTACGGTTTATTCCTGACCATCTCTCTAAATGGACCCGTTTGCTTCGAACAGATCCCCTTCCGCCCTGTTGACCACTTGAATGCTTGTCGGCGTGTGAATCAACGTGATAGTCAAGCTGTCACCATTCGGACGCCTGATTACCATTGACCCCTCACGCCCGATGATGCCTGGAGCCTTACAGTCTCTTATTCAAGAGCCACTGGGGTACCACAAAGGGGAGATACCGCCAAAGATAGCGGCCCTTCAACAAACATCACATCAGATGATGTTAGTTTAATGCTGCTGATCATATTTGATATTTTCAATTCACAAAATTATGGATTTATTTACGTTTTGCCTAAGGTCACCGTCAAGGTCAAGCTTCAAGCAAACCGGTGTGGCAGTTTGACCTCGTGAAGTAATGCTTTTGAACTTAAATGACCTAACGATGGTGCCGCCTTCTACCTCTTGACTAAAGGGAAATTGTAGAGAACCTAAAACTGGAAGATGTAATTTATGTCGCAATTATCTTGTGTACGCTAGTATGTTGAAAATCCTACACTTGCGAACATCTGAAAAAGTGTGAGCACAAAGCCGGAGACATAAGACAACTTTCCCCCCGTGTTCTCCTCAAAACCTACAACGGCAATAATCGTGATGTGGGCAAGCTAGCGCAGTTCTCATTTGTTTATTCACGTAGCAGCTGTCTATCTTTCTTAAAATTTTGCTTTTTTTCTCCAACTGCGTGACTGTCGCTTTTTACTTTTACTGGCAATTCGGTTTGCTGGTTCTGATAATGCCGCAAGGTTATGTCACCTACGTGGACCACCTGCCTCCTAGGCTGCTTCTCTGGAGATTTTTCGCAGATTTTGGGCTCAATATCAATGACGCAGACACAGACGCCAACGCCGTATTTTCTCCGTCACTGGCTTAAAAATGGTTCCAATGACGACTCGTGGCTCGAATGATAATTCGTAACCAACGGCGATTAACTTTCCAGTGAATTCCGATAAGGCACGAGCTTGTAGTAGCGCGACATCTTCCTTTTCAATACATCTGAAATTAACAGAACTTTCATTTTTCTGAGCATGCCAAGCGATATGGTCGCACATAGCTCCGGAAATACCGTGTATGACAACTAGATTTGGAGGTGGTCCAGGAGCAAAGGTTGGAGACCGTCAGAAGCGTTATGAAGGGTGGCCTTTCAGCAGAACGCCTTTTAACTTGCACATTCAGTTTTCTTTTTTTTTTCCTTTTGGTATCTTTTCTAGTGCAAAACAAGAACAGTTGAAGAAACATTGGTTCCGCGCAGGCGCCTCAAACGCTGCATTGCTAGATTGGACTCCAGGAGATTACCTTACATCACTGAAGTTTTCACCGGCATGCGCCGTACTGGGATTTCTCCTATTAATATTGAAAAGCAATTGGAGATGTTTAAAAGCAGATCAAGTAAACTTCGTGCGATAGTTCAAATATGCCCACCGCAAAGGTACATCTTCCTTTTCGATAACTTCCTTTGCTTTTTCACATCTTGCTTTTAAGAGCCTGTAATTAATTTCAAGCGGATATCCCAGCTGCGTAAGCACTCGGCTGTTATCAAGCCCGTCACTTTCATAGGTTGCTAAGTGTTCCATCGGCTCCTGATTAAACACTCTTGAGTGCTGTAACATGATCACGAATAGAAGGATGCGTGTTTCGAACGCCTCGATAAATAGATTTAAATTACATGGCCTTCTTTGTAGGCACGGCATTAGCATTGATATTTTCTCTCATGTATTCTTTAGAAGGGTGCAGCTGAGCTAACTAGGGCGAATATTTCTGCTGAAGGCTCAATCTAAACTCATGTTAAAACCACCAGATACAGGAATTAAACCAGCTGACTGAAGACCGGCATCACTTGTGTTTGTGAACATATTACATCGCCGCCGCATTTTCACCCATTTCTAATGCACTGTAGGTACTTGTTACTACAACAAAACGTTGTACTGGTTGTTTGTGCGCGCTCAAAGCCGGAGACACATGATTTATTGTTTTGTTTCTGACGAGTGATGCTACCAGAATCATCTTGAATGATGGCAGCCATGCGGTACTACTTCCAGATTGTTCGGGATTCTTGTAGTTTTTTTTTTTAGTGAGCATTTGCTACAACGCCAGTTGCAACCTAAAGCGCACGATCAGTGGGTGCGTGTCTCTAATCTGGTTGAAAGTTGTAAGAGCCAAATTTCTTCCAAATATCCTCCTTGCACCCCAGCGTTCCTTCCAGAGCGAAACTCAAATTACTCGTTTCATCTACTGTTCTTTGCACCATTCGACTGAGTTCATATCTTATCGCAGTCGCTGGCGCCTCAGCTTCGGTGAAAGTCCAAGTAACCAGTCGTTTGTATCGTCGCTTTCATTTTATGCGTACAAAATGTCCATTACATTGCACTATCGCTAAGCACATGCAAATAAATGATCACCTAAGCTGCCACAGGTAGACAGTATTCATGAACTACCTACTCTGGTTCGAATCCGGAATTCGCTTACCTCTTAGGAATACAAACGCAGCCTTTTTTGTTCTAAGCATCACTTTCTATACTTTAGTCAGACACGTGTAAATTACACGCGTCCGAACAAAGGCAAGTCATCCCTTTTTCTGCACGAACGAATAAGATGTTCAGCACTCTTTCCACTCTGCGTCGGCAAATTTCTTCGCTTGAATTTAATTTTTCATCAAATGCACTCACCTTCAGGTGCTCCGTCGTGGCGAGGTCTTTTTGCGAGCGTCGGCAGATGCTCTTGGAGCGTGCGCAAGAACTGCGAACTGCGCTGGTGCGCGGCGAGCTTGCTCAGATATTGCTAAACAGTACGTTCATCATTTCCGCATCACTTATTTACAGTTGCCCGACACTGACCAGATGTCTGTCATCCGAGGCAATGTCCCGACGTACACATTCACCGTCGCTGGCGCTTGGAAACTGCCTCAAAGAAAACTGCCGCCGCCAAGGTTAGGAACTTTGACAGCATTGTCCAGATAATACAGACGTCAGCGCCAGTTCTCATAGCGGCCGAAAAAAAGCCGACCGGATCTTCGTAGCGCTGTCACGGCAACGGTATCAAGCGGAGAAAACTTCACGCCTGTGCGGGATTCAAACTTTTGCCTGCGAACGCGAATTAGCTTAATTTCCCGGTGCCGCAGACAATTTAGCCACCTTTGCTTTTTCTGGCGGTAATTGCATGTACTCAAATTATGCTAGTTCAGCGATCAGTTCTTCAGTCATCAGAGTGTGCTGAAGTATTTCAGATCGAAACCAGCTGGATTTTCTTACCCCTGGCTGCCGCCGCATTGTTGAGAGCGTGACGCATGCTTGCCGGGCGTTTTTCATATGAGCATAAATCTATTTTCTCCGTCTTCTTTTTTTTTCTTGATGTCCAGAAACGCTCCAAAAATTACCCGCTTCATTGTTCATCTTCCTCAGGCATAAACACAAATCGCAATAATCGGATGTGATCGCGGCCTCCGTTCAGCAACAAGAGTCGCTATCCTGGCACACCTCTGTTTCGAGATATTCGCGCCCAAACTTTCAGCTCGACTCACGCAATTGCGCACGCAAGGCGGCTGCAAACGAGGCTAAACTCTTCTCGGCGTGACGCTGCATTTTATCTGACTGCGGTGTAAAGAGCAACAGGTGAAGCAGATACCTGCTTCCCTTTCACTTTCGGCTATCCAAATAGATTAAACGCCCAACGCAGCAGCTGTGTCGCACTAGGCAGGAGTTTAACGCCGACGGCCACCGCCATGCATGTGTAACTACGAGAAGCGAGTGGGATCCTTGGGGGAAAATATCTTGAAACACATATAGTTGAAGTCTAGCAAAGGGTGTGGCCTAGAAATGCGACCGCCTCTGTGTTTACAATGAAACCTCCATGCTAGCCGCAGTGCCTAAAAAGTTTATATCGCTTAATAGGCTGCGGGTTGCAGGTTGTTTGGCCGATCACATCAGAAAAGTGCTCGGCCCAGGAAAGAACAAGCGCGTGATAAGGACAAGAACTGCGAGTGCTGAGGTGGTGCATGTTGCGACTTTCGTGTCCGCATTTTAGTTCGGTACATGTCCTTTAGCGCTCAGGTGTCTGCAGACAACCGCTCATATCGGCAAGTTCTGGGCGCCAATAAGAGAGAGGGAGAGAAGCTCTTTAATGAAACAACAAATAATTTAGCTGGCGTTGAAACACTTGCATGCTACTCGGCGCTGAGAAGGACATTGGGAGATGAAGGCGGAAGGAGAGCGGGGCGGAAAAAGTAAATTAAAACAAATAAAAAAGTTAAAAATAAAGTGCAGCCATTAGATGTTTAAAATGCGCATGTGCGAGCAATGGTGTTACATATCAAATGATGAAGTGCATATTCTGATAAATGCGGTAACAAATTTTACTGCGAAAAGAGTGCATGAGGGCAACATGCAAGCTGGAGCTATAGCTTGTGGAAATGTCCAATGTTCTCTAAATAGGCAAACAAAAAGTTGATTGCATGTCTCTCTTGCCTATAGCGCAGGCTAAGGGACCTTAAACACTGGCCATTGTTAGGGGCACTGAGGAGAGCTTTTCCATGCAATGTTCAAAGTACTCACGACCGCTAGTTTCTTTCACTTTCGCCAAAAGTATTTTAAAAATCCTCCTCACGGCACACTTTCTTTCGTAGATTTTTTATTTGCTGGACATCTTTTGCGTTGCCACTCTACACGTGAAGAACACTGGACTCTGTAATGTCGAGACTGCCTACATAAAAACATATCAGGAAAGCACTCGCAGTAATGCGAAAAAAAAATGTGGAAAAAGGAGAAAGGTTATGGGCCACAGAGACTGCGTGGGTTGATATAGGGGGAAAAAGAAAAGGACGGAGAGGGCATCGATATACTATGTACAGAAAGAAACATGTGACAATAAAGTGCATGTCTTGATACCGCGCAACAATGCATTTTCAAACCTACCAAAAAGCAGCGCCACACCTTCATGACAGTGAACATCAAGAGCATGCCAACCAGCACCGCAGACCCACAAGACATGTATGACGGTATACGCGAACACCACAGGGCTTAATAAGGGGTCAGGAGCGTGTGCAATATACGCATCCGGACAGAGAGAACAAAATCACCCGCACAGGTGGGCCATTTTCCAACCCTTCCAACACAACCACACTTGAAACTCACGCCATATGTGCCACAGGGACGCATCGTTACTCAATAAACATCACACCACGAACAAAAACATCAATACCTACTCCAGCAAAGCCGTCCGCAATATAAAACGCAGACTACCGGAAACCCACCCGCATGACATTTTAGTGGAATCCTATAACAGTAATCCCAACATTACAATCACCCTACGTTGGACACGTGGTCATGCTGGGATCGAGAGTATTGAGTTGCTCAACAACTGGCCCACGACATCAACATCAGGTGCCTTCGATCTCCTGTCCAAATACAACGTCAGTGGAAGACGCTTCAACATACAATGTGCAAATAGCTGAAAACTACTGGAACACCAGGAAGAATCGCAAAATGTTACCCCAACCTCAACCGTCACTGAAGACGGAACAAGCACGCGTCCTTCGCTAAGTTCAAGCAGACTCTTCACCCCACTAATACTTTACAGCTTCGGATTGCGTGACACAGCTTGATGTCCCAACTGTACAGAGGTCAAGGCAGAAACCGATCAGATTCTCTACTCGTGTAAAGTCGTCATTGCCTCTCACTATTTTCCTCCCCCTCCCCTCCCCCTCTTTGCTGGAGTGCTTGACTTCACTCGTGCTTGGCAGATTATCATCGCGCCTTTGCGGAACAAGCGCTCTTCTTAATTGGGCCTTAGTGCTGGCCTGAAACACGTTTTTCCTCCTCCTTACTCCTCTGCCCGCCACCAGTGTTTCCTGCATGCGTTAATACCTGTGCTGCCGTCTCTCGGCTAAGGGATAAAACATTGGTCTTGGGGTTTGCGCTGCCACCGGAGAGAGGCGCTGTTACCGCAACCGCCGGTGCTGTGTTATTGCAGCAGCCATTTTTCTTTCATTTAAAACTATAAAATTTCCGAAAAATTTTCAAAGGTAAAAGAAACACGCGGGGAAAGAAAGGGTATTCTTCCAAATATCTGATAATATGAAGATGCCCCAAACAAGAATATACAGAACATTTCTATGCAGTGATGCCCGACGTTTAGCCCGACATTAGCCTTTTCATGTTCCTCTTGACATATATCCTCTATTTCATCAGGCTTGGGCTCCCTGAAAACCGCCACTCGCCGGAGTGTTGGGTCGATGGTGGGGACTGTTGTCGGTAATCAATGTCATGATGAGGCAGAAGAACATTCCAAGCAATACTGAAAAGGGCGAGGAGTGGCCGCCAGAGGGCCACCTGCTCAATTCCTATCCGACAGCGTTTAAGAATCCCCTCAGATCACACTCTCTTCAGAAGCCAAGCAGGTGAATATGTGGCATCCAGGAGTGTGCAGTCGAAAGCTGATTGAGCCAAGGAAAACAAGTTAAAAGTCAATCCCATTAATGCATCTTTCAGAAAGAACTGTTGAGCAGAATCCTCTAGAGTCCAAGAATATGCTTGAGGAGGCACTGACACAAAAACGCTATGGGCCTGTAGGACAGTTTTTTTTTTTTAGGGGGTGGGGGTGAAAACCGGTACTGACTTGAAGCCAGCGAGCTTCGAAATCGTGCATTCCAGCAGTCGTCTATTACACTCGCCAAGGGATCGAGTCTGGGCAGTTTAATGGAAAAGGTTGATGAGAAAACCTGTAGAAAGTTCTTGGATTGCGATGCCGTCGCCTAATAATGGACCCCAGGCGGACGCATGGTATGGTATGGAGAAGGTATACGACGTTAAGGTTTACGTGACCGATCGTTCAAATACTGATTTATTGTAAATTATTTGTGTGAAAGGAATATCGAACTATAGACAACAATTTCAGAAAAAAAGGCCGAGGACGAAATACGACGAATACACAAAGGAGCGCACTCTTAAAAGAAGTACAAAGCCTTTTCGGACTGCAGTGACATACATATTTAAGTCCAGAGTAACAATTGTGCTCAACTTGGAGGTCAAAATATCAATAAGCATAAGATCACAGCGAAAAAATGCTAGTAATTTGCAGTATGCACGCCCTCACAGATAGGCGCAGGGTTCCCCATAGCTGTATTGGCCTAATAATACTTAAAAACATGCGTACAAAATCATGTGGCATGACAATGAGCGCCAAATAAATGAAGGCTCGTATTGAAAGACAAACATGTCCGATCGCCTTCTAGCGTAACAATTAACCTACGCGTTAATGGTTGACATTTCCTCTCACCTCTCAATTGAGATAAGATGATACTTTGTTGTGTAGAGTTATACTGAACATATCAAGGTATGAACACTGGCACCTTATTCATGCACAGTCATGGACAAAAGTTTGCAGGATGTGGATTCTTAAAAGAAGATTTCTGCTCCGTCTCGCTATCCAGTTAGGTTATATTGTTTCCATTCGATAGAGTACGCATGTATACGCATAAATCAATGCTTTTCAATGAAATGATTTTGCCTAATCCGGCAAAAAAAAAAATTTTTTTATCCTGGAATCTCATTCCACTATACTTTTGTGCAGGATTGCGCCACCTAATAGCACATATGACCTCTGATCCACCACTACACAAAAAAAGCGTGGAGAATAGAG